>JARVZY010009736.1:0-23793 GCA_030686995.1 Artemisia argyi
AATTTGACATTTTTAATCTCGCTTGTTGAAGCTTCATTTGAGTTAAATCCTAAACCGGTTTTATCTCCGGATACTCTTTGAATACTTATTATTTTACTAAGTGAGTGACTACTATTTTCGAATTTATCAAGTTTACGAATTTCGTCCCTGAGTATTTTGTTTTCACCTTTAAGCTCTTGACATGATTTACATTCTTCAAAAATTTGTTTACCTTTTTCAAGTTGATGTATTTTAATTTTTAGTTCTAGTACTTCATTTTCCAATTGATTGTTTATGTATTTTAGTGATTTGTTTTTTGCCATTACTAGTTGTCCTAATTTGCATAGTCTATTATATTCATTATCTAGGTCTTTTTCATCTAATGATAAACTTTCATCACTAAAATATTCGGTTTCGGAACGTACCTCATTTGATGTCTTCGCCATAAGACACTTCTCTTCCTTTGTCGTTTCTTTCTCATCTTCAACGCTATCACTCCAAGCTCCTCCAACAAATGCTCTTTGATTTCGATCTCTTGTCATCATTGGACATTTTCCAATAAGGTGATTTGGATCACCACACTTGAAACATTTCCTTTCATTCTTGTTGTTCTTGTCATCCTTACTCTTTTGAGATGTTTTCTTTTCATCATGTGGTTGTCTTACAAATCTTCCTCGCCTTTTGAAGAATTTCTTGAAATCTCTTACGGCCATGGCGTATTCTTCGTCATCACTTTCGGAAGATGAGCTATCTTCGATACTAGATTCCTTTCTAGCTTTCAAGGCGATTGACTTGCTTTGCTCTCGTTTTCCTTTGACCATTTCAGAATCCTTCTTTATAATTGCTTCGTAGACTTTTAAATTTCCAATTAATTCATCAAGTTGCAATGTTGACAAATTCTTTGACTCTTCAATAGCCGTGACTTTAGCTCGTCATTTTGGCTGAAGAGCCCTAATAAACTTCCTAACAAAATTCTTACTAGAAAAATTCTCATCAAATGCTTTTAAACTTGTGATGATAGTGTTAAATCTAGCAAAAGCATTATCAATTGATTCCTCTTCCGGAATCGTGAATTGCTCATATTGTTGAACAAGTAGATCTATCTTATTATCTTTGACTTGACTATTACCTTGGTGAGTTATTAGTAAAGAGTTCCAAATTTCTTTTGCGGTTTCACACATAAAGATCCTTTCGTACTCTTTACGTGGTAGCGCATTATAAATAACCATTTTTGCTTCATTATTTTTAGCAAGTTTTCTTTTTAAATCATCATTTTGTTTTTTAAAAGGTACGATTTCATCTTTCTTTGTTTCGGGGTTATTTTGAATAGGTAAAAAATCACCATTAGTAATAACATGCCAAAGATCTAAATCTTTTGACTTCACATAAGTTTCGAATCGATTTTTCCAATATAAAAATCAATCACTTTCAAATAGTGGTGGTCTTTGCATAGATTGTCCTTCTAAATATTTTTCAGATTCCATAGATCGTTACAAGTTTTAAAATACAATATATTTTAAAGATCTTGCTAAACCTGGCTCTGATACCAATTGTGGAAAACTAGAAGGGGGGTTGAATAGTTTTACGTCCTTTTAAATTTATTTCCAAAATATTTTGTAGCTTATAAAAACTTTCGATTCGATCTTAAGTGAGTTCAAGTAACAACCAATATAAGCAAGTCTAATCTAATAATGAAAGTATTGAAATAGAATGAAGAAAAGATAGAGTTAGAGAGATCAAACCACAACACGCGAATTTATAGTGGTTCGGCTACAAGGACACCTTCCTTGCCCTACTCTACTCCCCGAGTACCACACTCGAGAGTTTTCTTCACTATGTCAACAAACTCCTTATGGTGGAGAAACCTTACACACCTTGGCTTACACGAGTTAACGACACTAAGCTAAATGTCGAGTTCTAATCGTAGCTAGAACCAATCTCACAACTTCTTCAAGACTTCACACCTTCTTCACACCTTCACAACTTCTTCAAGACTTCACACCTTGTCAACTTCACACCTTCTTCTATGCACAACTAAATCACAACTACTACACTACTTTACAACACACCTAGTTTCTACAATCAACAAGTTCTCACAACACTTTTACAAATATCTAACACTACTAAAATATGAAAATATCTAATCACAACACTACTACAATTAAATGGATGTAGAGGAGTGTTCTTCTTCTTGCACTTGAGTGGATGAAGCTTTGGATCACTTGGAAACAAAGACTTATGAATTATATGATCAAATGATTTTTGATATAGAAATGGAGGTTGGATCAGAAAGTTTTTAGTGCAAAAAGGTGAGAAAAATATGTAGAATGATCCAGTATTTAAAGGGCCAGAAAATACTGTTCTGGAGCGTGCCGGTCCCCTTAATTAGTGGGCGGTCCCCTTAATGATTAAGGGGGCCGCCTAGTATAATTAAGGGGGCCGCCCTACTGAACGTTGGAAAAGTTTTTTCTGGATAAAATTTGCCCTTTTTGGTTGGAAATTTAAAATCATATCTTTGTAGTTTAATATAACAATACCAAAAAGGATTTACAAATATATATAAAATGTTAATATCATTTTATAAAATGTTATGTCTTAAGATAAGGTTTCCTTTGATCATGTAATGCATAAGATGCTTAGTTTATGCATACCTTAAGTGATATTAGATGTAGAGGTAAATGCTTGTTACTAAATACTTGTTTACGTCTTAATCTTGACTTAATTTGATTTGAGTTTTGTGATTATCAAAACATAGGTTTATTGAGAAATATTAATAACGTTTTTAAACATTATTTATATCAACAAAACGAATGCTCGGAATCAGAAGTTTGACAGATCTCTTCTTACCATCTTTGTTTGCTTCAAGATTAGCTTTATCGACCAGGAACGAGTGGATTGATTGACTAAATTCCTCCCAGATCCTTTCAGCAAAGTTGATTTACTTTCCATTGACAATACCCCAAAGGATTTGTAGAGATGGAGCTCTAAGTCTTTCGTACCCAGATGTTTTGCCCGTCAGACATAAGTTGATGAGGCTTGCGATGGCTCTCCATGGTTGATAGAGGTCGTGAGTGATAATAGTGGAAAGTGTTGAAACATGAGTGGGATACCCAAGTTCATTGACAAAGTCACGTAAGGTAGCTGGATTAGGTGGGGGAGTGTATTCCACATTATCACCAGTCGGTAATATCTGTAGTGCACTACCAAGAGTTTCCATTGTGATGTTTACCCAATGCTCATCCAGCTGACACTTGTAGGTGTTGGTTGCTCTGTCATGGCAGATAGTATTCCAGAACTGTTGAATGTAAATGGATGGGATTGTAGAGGATGCAGTGAAGGCATTGAAGAATGTGGTCTTTTAAGTAAATCCAGGGCCATTTTGAATATGGGATGATTCTGAGGTTTATCAGTCTTAACATAACAGTTACTCTTTCCAATAGCTACCCATTTACTAAACGGGAGGATATCGTTGTCAGAACGAACAGGTGGAGCCAATGGTCCTTCGATATTGGATTCTGCCATAGTAGCTGCATTTAACACAAATCACCACAGAAAGCAAACATACGGGATAGTAAGTGTTAGTTACAAGTGAATCCATGACATCACATGACAGGGTGATATCAACAGAACCATGAGAGAACCGTATTAAGCACACATGAAGGATATCATTCATCACAAGGAATCAATGGCATAAAATAACAACTTAGACTGACATGAATAAACACCATTAGATATTAGCAAGCAAGTTAGCAAAAATTAGACATAAATTTACTCAAAACCAAGCAGTGAAATCACAGTTGGAGTAATCGCAATGCAAATAAATCTCAATACACGTCATTAACAGGTAAGACAAACCGCAAGGCAAGTTTATCAAAGGCAAACTCAGGATGAATTAACCGCATGACTAATTAACCTCAGGGCAGGATAACTGCAAGATAAAGAGGCCACAAAACGAGTTAACCGCAAGGTGACTTAACCGTAAAACTAGTTATTCACAAGAAAAGTTTAATCGCAGAGCGAGTTAAACGTAAAGCGAGTTAATCGCAAAGTGAGTTATCCGCAAGGAGAGTTAACCGCAAAGCGAGTTAACCGCAAAGCGAGTTAATCGCAAGACGAGATAAACTCAGATCTAGCTACATGCAAACTAATTGAATCGCAAGAAAGGGTAATCGCACAGCAAGTTAAACGCAATCTCAGTTAACCGCAAAGCCAATTAATCGCAGTCACAATCATACGAGAAAAACGCAATCAAGACAGTATGCTAACCGCAATCAAGAACGGACGCTAACCGCAATCAAGAACGGACACTAACCGCAATCAAGAATATAACTCACAAGCAGCCATATACCACCAGATCCTACTATGACTAACTTAGGTAACTACAAGACCAACACACGAAGGAATAACATTAACGATACTATAGTCCAAGTCCCTTCCCAACACCTAAAAACACTCCTATAAGTATCACTACTCTAAACGCAACGGTTCATAGGTAATGTCTCACAATCAAATCACTGCACTTAGAAATGGAAATAACAAAGAACTAATAATCACAGTAATAGACAAACATAATCTAACCTATTGTCGATAAACAATCACACGAAATTCGAGCGACGAGTTTCACCACCTAAATGATGAGAATGACGAAACAAATGAGCATATAATACGGTGTAAACTTTATGAAGTAAACACACGAAGAAACATCTAACCTACTAAGAAAATCAATAAGGGAAGCAATCTAGTTCAGTTGCGATTAGTGTGCAATGATAGGGAATAATGAGAAAGATGCAAAGTTGTGTTGTGATTAATTGACTAACCGCAAGAAAATATTTATATGTGGGAAGACACTCAACAAGAATGACACAACTAGTCCTCATACTTCAATACCACCAAGTAGACATAGATGTATGCGTTCAAAAATGGTCCCTGAAGTTATGAATGTGACTCATATTGTAACAATTCGCAATTTCAGGTTAACTTTTATTCCCGAAAATTTCACTATTCACTTTTTACTATTCACTTTTCACTATTCATCTCAGAAATTTTTATTTCATATTCTCGTAAGTTAAACTATTTTAACGATAATCCGAGAGTTTGACGCTCGTCGGATCATTTCTGCAAAAATCACAAAGCCGTGTCCGAGATTTACTTTTAGGTTTAAACGTCCTTCCAGCATCCCGATATATCCATAAAACATTATAAACAATAGAAATATGATTTTCTATCATTTTATGACAATTCCAAAAGTTTTGGAATTTTACGTTTTTGTTTTACGCGAATTACGCGTTTTAGACCCGTGTTTCCAGTTTTTAGCAGGGTTTTAGCACCCGATAGAACCTACCACTCATTTTATATTTTATTATGGAGTATATTGATAAGTTCTACCATATTTATAAGTTTCATATTTTTAGGATACCCGATTTTACGTTTCGTGACTTAACAACTTACGGTTAGCAATTTACGGAGTCAAAACTAGCTACATACTTAGGATATTATCATCCAAAGACCATGACTACTCATCTAGTCACCCTTATCCCATTCCAAACCGACTTAGGGGGGGGGGGGAGTCACCATGTGTGGTTAAATCTTGACTTTAGCCATTAGATCTTACTTAATTACAACTTTGTCTCCAAGTTTAAGCACTTTCCTAGCCACCTTCCTAACCTCCTCATTCATAGTATAAATAGCAAGCTAATCCCTTCTTTTCTTCATCACCAAAAACGCCACAACATAAATACATAGCACCATGATCCTTTGATCTTCAATATACAAGTTACACTACAAAGTTCAAGGTCTTAGTATTATCTACCTAGTTCTTAAGTTTGTTTGGTGATTCCATGGTTGAATTAGGAGCTACACAAGGTTACTAGGGCTGAAGTTAAATGGTTTTCACAAGGGTTAGATCAAGGCTAGCAAGGGTTACAAGAGTTATGGTGAAGGGTTTACAAGCATAGGTTTAGTGTCCTAGTTCATACTTGACTTCCTTTCTTAAGTGAAAGCCAAAAGTTGTAAGCAAACCCTAACATACTCCTTGCTCAATATCATTTTCATGCTTATTATATTTCTTTCATGCTATATATGGTCTTTGTATTGTGTTCATGATGTTTAAAAATGGATAAAACAAGTATTGGTATACATATGTTAACTTATGACAAGCAAACAAGCAAACTAGTGATTTTTATGAAAAACCACGACCACAATAGTATAACTTTGATATTTGACACTTACTTACTGTTAAAGAGGACTTAACAAGGAAAACATAGCAATTTGAATCACCCAAAACGAGTACACGAGTCAAAAGTTATGACCATTTGAAGTTAGCGAAACCAAAACGGCAAAACTGCCTAAATAGCATTCTGATCAAATTTTGATTTTGAAAGTCCCACTTCTGGTCCAATTCATCAAAAAGTTAAAACACGAAAGTTGTCCGGAACGACGTTTTCGTTCAGGTTTAAAGAAGCTCGAGCCTTGAAAACGCTTTCCGAGAGATAAATTTCTTCAAATTCTTAACAGCCCATTTTTAGACCAAAGTAACTATTTAATGGTTATAATTAGATGAGACCAAGAGGTCTAATGACCTAAAGCCAAGACCACAACCATGGCTAAAGCCAAGGTTGAGTCTCAAGACCATGGTAACAATGACCAAGGTCACGGCAAAGCCACGGCTAAAGACCATATAACTTTTAAAGATCAAAAAACTTATATATATGTTATCAAATACTACAATAGTAGGGAGCCTCATGTGAGGAGTTCATTAAGTAAGCCGTCGAGATGAGTTGTGGATTTACGAATTAAAGTGTCCTGGCTCCTCGAACGTTTACTCCATGACTTCTGAATTATGTCGGCTCGAACGGTAGTAAGAGATGTACAAACTATACATGTTTCATAGACCACTTATATTCAACGACTTACACTATATACTAAGTACTACATCATGAACATTATGCAAGACATATATAGGCAATTCTTCGTATTCTTAGACGTTACTCCAAACCTAAGTCGCAACGTTCTATTATAGGCTGCTCTTAGAGACTTTCGCGATTCGACTACCACTTTCATTTCTCATTACATAGACTTAAGGTGAGTCATAGCCCCTACTCTTTTCGTACTTGTTTTAACTCTTGGGGGGGATACATGCTCAACTACTTGCTTACTTGTACAAATACTCAAAATATTTATACTTGATTGTTTTATACTTGATTGTCTTATACTTGATGGCATTATACTTGATTTCATACATACATGACTGTCTTTTATCTTTGGGAAGTGACTCCCAGTAATCTTTTATCTTTGGGAAGTGGCTCCCAGCAAACTTTTATCTTTGGGAAGTGGCTCCCAGTTTTCTTTGGGAAGTGGCTCCCAGTTGTCTTTGGGAATTGGCTCCCAAGTGAGGTCTTCGGAGATGAAGAGTAGACTCACGACTAATTGCTTAATTGTTTTGATGAACTTATACATGTCTTAATCATACTATATTGTAGTAGTGGGTTGTGAACACACAGGTTACAAGTCTCTTATGGCGGGACTTGTAACTGAGTGGATTCACGATGCCTTTGTTGTGTGAACATTCTTTTAAGGCTTTTCAACTATTTTAAGACAAACTCTATGAACTCACCAACCATTGTGTTGACACTTTAGCATGTTTATCTCAGGTTAGTAAGGCGATAGCTAGTGCGTGGAACTTAGAGTCAAGCTGCATATTCTGAAGACTTACGCTTTTATCATTTACCATTCAAAACATTTTGTATACATTTATGTATCATACTTTGGAATCTCATGTTTGTAACTTTGAATTCATTAATCGAATGGTAACTTTTCAAAACGTCTCATTTAGAGTTCGTTTTCTATAACTTGTACTTTGTATTATGAAGTAGCACCCCAGTGACACAGTCTTCCGCTGCGGTATTTTGGGGGTGTTACAGATTGGTACCAGAGCCTTGGTTATAAAGAACTAGGTTGCATTTAGTGCCTAGACTATAACTGCTATATATGTTGGGACCTTCCTCTTTATTTTCCTTACACACAATACATACACATATGCTTTTTGGTTAGAGGTTTGCTTAGTTACACGCTGTTAGATGATGTGACTTTAGTATTATAAGGAGCCCCAGAGATTCGTCGAGTCATTAAAAACATGGAGCTCAGTAATAACTAATTAGTTAACTTGATCTTGTGACAGTTCTTGTTTGATTAGACACAAGATTTGAGTTAAATAATATTATTGCTTAGCTTTAG
Organism: Artemisia argyi; assembly: GCA_030686995.1. Lineage (NCBI taxonomy): Eukaryota > Viridiplantae > Streptophyta > Magnoliopsida > Asterales > Asteraceae > Artemisia > Artemisia argyi. The sequence goes on from JARVZY010009736.1 coordinate 8,212, forward strand.
GGATTTGATGACTTGATTATCTTACTATCGGCCTCAGAAGGCGGATTTTGTGTCGGAAATTCTTAAGTAGGATGATTTAGAATCTCCTTATTTAAATGGATTGGGACGCCTCTTCAGTTAAATAAAGAAATTGTAAATCACCGAACCATAAGTTTATGAGACCTTACTTACATAAATTTGGACGCTTCTTTATGTAAGTAATGTGTTATAAATAAGTGGGCTTAATTGTAGCCGATACAACTCCTTAACCAGAACCTTAGACGAATCAGAGTGAACACCACTATTTTAGAGATCCTGAATTCTCCTAGACACACTAAACTTCGGGACGAAGTTTCCTTAAGGGGTACAGACTGTAACAATTCGCAATTTCAGGTTAACTTTTATTCCCGAAAATTTCACTATTCACTTTTTACTATTCACTTTTCACTATTCATCTCAGAAATTTTTATTTCATATTCTCGTAAGTTAAACTATTTTAACGATAATCCGAGAGTTTGACGCTCGTCGGATCATTTCTGCAAAAATCACAAAGCCGTGTCCGAGATTTACTTTTAGGTTTAAACGTCCTTCCAGCATCCCGATATATCCATAAAACATTATAAATAATAGAAATATGATTTTCTATCATTTTATGACAATTCCAAAAGTTTTGGAATTTTACGTTTTTCAGTTCAGCGTTTTACGCGAATTACGCGTTTTAGACCCGTGTTTCCAGTTTTTAGCAGGGTTTTAGCACCCGATAGAACCTACCACTCATTTTATATTTTATTATGGAGTATATTGATAAGTTCTACCATATTTATAAGTTTCATATTTTTAGGATACCCGGTTTTACGTTTCGTGACTTAACAACTTACGGTTAGCAATTTACGGAGTCAAAACTAGCTACATACTTAGGATATTATCATCCAAAGACCATGACTACTCATCTAGTCACCCTTATCCCATTCCAAACCGACTTAGGGGGGGGGGGAGTCACCATGTGTGGTTAAATCTTGACTTTAGCCATTAGATCTTACTTAATTACAACTTTGTCTCCAAGTTTAAGCACTTTCCTAGCCACCTTCCTAACCTCCTCATTCATAGTATAAATAGCAAGCTAATCCCTTCCTTTCTTCATCACCAAAAACGCCACAACATAAATACATAGCACCATGATCCTTTGATCTTCAATATACAAGTTACACTACAAAGTTCAAGGTCTTAGTATTCTCTACCTAGTTCTTAAGTTTGTTTGGTAATTCCATGGTTGAATTAGGAGCTACACAAGGTTACTAGGGCTGAAGTTAAATGGTTTTCACAAGGGTTAGATCAAGGCTAGCAAGGGTTACAAGAGTTATGGTGAAGGGTTTACAAGCATAGGTTTAGTGTCCTAGTTCATACTTGACTTCCTTTCTTAAGTGAAAGCCAAAAGTTGTAAGCAAACCCTAACATACTCCTTGCTCAATATCATTTTCATGCTTATTATGTTTCTTTCATGCTATATATGGTCTTTGTATTGTGTTCATGATGTTTAAAAATGGATAAAACAAGTATTGGTATACATATGTTAACTTATGACAAGCAAACAAGCAAACTAGTGATTTTTATGAAAAACCACGACCACAATAGTATAACTTTGATATTTGACACTTACTTACTGTTAAAGAGGACTTAACAAGGAAAACATAGCAATTTGAATCACCCAAAACGAGTACACGAGTCAAAAGTTATGACCATTTGAAGTTAGCGAAACCAAAACGGCAAAACTGCCTAAATAGCATTCTGATCAAATTTTGATTTTGAAAGTCCCACTTCTGGTCCGATTCATCAAAAAGTTAAAACACGAAAGTTGTCCGGAACGACGTTTTCGTTCAGGAACAAAGAAGCTCGAGCCCTGAAAACGCTTTCCAAGAGATAAATTTCTTCAAATTCTTAACAGCCCATTTTTAGACCAAAGTAACTATTTAATGGTTATAATTAGATGAGACCAAGAGGTCTAATGACCTAAAGCCAAGACCACAACCATGGCTAAAGCCAATGTTGAGTCTCAAGACCATGGTAACAATGACCAAGGTCACGGCAAAGCCACGGCTAAAGACCATATAACTTTTAAAGATCAAAAAGCTTATATATATGTTATCAAATACTACAATAGTAGGGAGCCTCATGTGAGGAGTTCATTAAGTAAGCCGTCGAGATGAGTTGTGGATTTACGAATTAAAGTGTCCTGGCTCCTCGAACGTTTACTCCATGACTTCTGAATTATGTTGGCCCGAACGGTAGTAAGAGATGTACAAACTATACATGTTTCATAGACCACTTATATTCAACGACTTACACTATATACTAAGTACTACATCATGAACATTATGCAAGACATATATAGGCAATTCTTCGTATTCTTAGACGTTACTCCAAACCTAAGTCGCAACGTTCTATTATAGGCTGCTCTTAGAGACTTTCGCGATTCGACTACCACTTTCATTTCTCATTACATAGACTTAAGGTGAGTCATAGCCCCTACTCTTTTCGTACTTGTTTTAACTCTTGGGGGGATACATGCTCAACTACTTGCTTACTTGTACAAATACTCAAAACATTTATACTTGATTGTTTTATACTTGATTGTCTTATACTTGATGGCATTATACTTGATTTCATACATACATGACTGTCTTTTATCTTTGGGAAGTGACTCCCAGTAATCTTTTATCTTTGGGAAGTGGCTCCCAGCAAACTTTTATCTTTGGGAAGTGGCTCCCAGTTTTCTTTGGGAAGTGGCTCCCAGTTGTCTTTGGGAATTGGCTCCCAAGTGAGGTCTTCGGAGATGAAGAGTAGACTCACGACTAATTGCTTAATTGTTTTGATGAACTTATACATGTCTTAATCATACTATATTGTAGCAGTGGGTTGTGAACACACAGGTTACAAGTCTCTTATGGCGGGACTTGTAACTGAGTGGATTCACGATGCCTTTGCTGTGTGAACATTCTTTTAAGGCTTTTCAACTATTTTAAGACAAACTTTATGAACTCACCAACCATTGTGTTGACACTTTAGCATGTTTATCTCAGGTTAGTAAGGCGATAGCTAGTGCGTGGAACTTAGAGTCAAGCTGCATATTCTGAAGACTTACGCTTTTATCATTTACCATTCAAAACATTTTGTATACATTTATGTATCATACTTTGGAATCTCATGTTTGTAACTTTGAATTCATTAATCGAATGGTAACTTTTCAAAACGTCTCATTTAGAGTTCGTTTTCTATAACTTGTACTTTGTATTATGAAGTAGCACCCCAGTGACACAGTCTTCCGCTGCGGTATTTTGGGGGTGTTACACATATAATGAGATAGTCTACGGGAAGCACAAATTATATCGTGAGGCCAGATAAGGAAGAGAAACAACAGACCAACAAAAATAGCACATAACAAGAAGAGCAAACATACAGACACTATAAACAGTAAATATATATACAAAGTAAGAACACATAAAAGGAGAATGAATGCAACACAGACAATACGTATAAATGCACAAACTATGAATAATAAATACACTGGGTATAAGTCAGTAAGCAAAAGGTGAAAAACGAGTCCTGAAAGGAATTAATCAGGAGTCCACATGATCACACATCACATGTGAGTAGACATGTCTCCAACCGTGGGAGATATCTGTGTCTTTGGTTGCCACACAAGGACTTTCTTAGAACTGTTGTGTAGACCCTTTGAGGCTTCAATGTCTATGGTACACACATGTGACCATTTGTAACCATTCATCATGAATGTCCTTCCAGTTGGTACCCACATCCAAGAAGATCTAAGATTATACGGTATTTCATGCATTGTGACCTTCTTATGGTGAGTGGTTATGTTATCAGATTTCCTTGGTCTATGTCTCAAAGGCATTTCAGGTTTATGACCATTTGATTTATGATATTGAACCTTATCTTGTAGGTTGACCAATTTATTATGAATTTTAGGTTTTGAGCTCACAAACTTAATCAAAGCACGTTTTTCATCTACTTGGGAGACACATCGAGTTTTCAAGAATTTTATTCTTTCAGAAATAAAAGCATTTGGTTGTCTAATGGTAGATTGATTACCAACTGTTTTAAAAAATGGTTTTCCCAAGATAGATGGTTTTGAAAAATTAAGGTTCATTTAACTCTTTGAAACATAACTTGGCACGATTTGTGCACCAGGATTTTTAGGACATGAAATCAGACTTTGAGCAATGAGATCATTGTGTTTAGTGAACTGTGGAGTTGTCAGATTGATTTTCTTAGCTTTTATTTCTTTGATTGAATCACACAGTTCTTTACATTTTACTTTCAGAGTCTCATTTTCCATACGTAATTTAGCCATTTTGCATTCAGTTTCATTAGTATCGTGTTTCCATATGGCTTCATTACGTTGCTCATACATCTTAATACAATTTTTAAGGTTGTTGATTGTTAAGTCCTTGTCTTGCAGCTGAGTTTTCAAATTGTTTATCATAAAATATTCATTAAGTTCAGGAAATTCCGGATTCAAACACGGTTTGCTGTTTTGAAGACATTCTTCCTTTTGTTGCATTTCAATTTCAAGTGAAATGCAATGTTTTTGCAATTGTGAGAACCTTTTTAGAATTTGATTAAATGTCGCTTTTTCAACCATGTTCTGGTCCATTGTCTTAGAAAACTCAACTTTAAGGCAAGAACTTTCATCATACAGATCATTTTCTCCCCCTTTATGACACATATTTGTTGAGTTAGAGGACAAACTGTCAGTTTTTTTCAACAGATTTGTGTTATAACCAAGTTTAATTTGATCTGTATGATGACATACATTAGAGAGTGTTTTGTGTTGATTACTTGACGATACCTCATTACTTGAGTCAAGAGATTGCACAGGTCTGAGCATGTTATCCATAGCATGGGTCACCAGCTTGTCAGAAGTGACAATTTTATCATCTTCTGAATCCCTGCATTCAGTGTTGACTGACTTAGCATCCGATGTTAAACCCAAACAATCACTTGATTGTCCCCCATGTGTCTCAGCCCTGTCATCATACACCCGTTCGTGCTTTGCCCTTTTCTCGATGTACTCCTTAACCTTATCCAAGTGTTGGAGTAGCATGTCTTTGTAGGTGTCAACATCTATATTTGTGTGGTCAGCAAAATACTTCATAGTCATCTGACTCTCGTAGTCATAGATCATGGAGGATTTTGAGTTAATGAATCTATTCAGTTGTTTGCTGAGCACACATAAGGCAGCTGAGGATCCCTCATTAGTAGTTTCTTCTTGGTCCAGTTGTTGTCGTAATTGATCCAAATTCAGAATCATAATGTCTGTGAATGTTTGAACATCTTTACCGAAAAGAGTTATGAATGCACTTTCAAATCCCCTTTTGAATCCATTACCCTCTAACAGCACAGAAAGATGTGACTGAAGTGTTTGAAAGCATTCAATGTGACATTCTCTTGCCAATTCAAGCAATTTGCTTGACTGAGGAGTCACATTCTCTTGAGAATCCGAGCATGATTGTACAATTGAGTCATCATCAGATACTAGTCCGTTCATTTGTAGATAAAGACTAGAAATCAACGGAACGTTAGAGGCAGGTGGGTTACTGTTTGCACTAGGTGTATAGTTGCGACAAGTCAAGTTACTATAAATCCAATTGAGATTAGTCAAATCGTAAGGATTAGCCCACAACGTCCAATCACAATTAGATTAATAGAAATGACTTAAGTTTCAACAAAACACTCGATGCAAAATGATTCACCACTCACACGAATCAAACCACTTGATGAAATGCCAATACTTAGGATATAGTCACTAAACACCCAAACAAGTAACAAATAGTCACTAGATCCCAAACAAGTAGCAAAGTATGGGTAACCGCAGGACTGAGATTACCACATATGAGAACCAAACTCAAAGTCAGGTGAGTTAGTCGCAATCCAGGAGCAACCCGCAAATTAGAAGTCGCAAACAAGAACAAACACTAGGAGATAAACGCAGAGAGGAGTAAACCGCAAGAACTAATCTCAGCCCGGAGCAAACCGCAGAATTATCAAACCGCAAGAGAAGCTAACCGCAACAGAAGCTAACCACAAAGAACTAACCGCAGACCACTTAACCGCAGGAGCTAATCGCAATTGACAAAAGTCCAAAACTATCACTTTCCTTGCGATTTGTTTGTATTCCCAAAATAGTATCACAGACAAACTAACCACAGAGATCAGGAGCTAATCGCAGATAAGCAATGTAACAGTAGAGCTAACCGCAACAATGAAATTCAACCTAAACCCAATCCAAACTTCAAATAGGCTTAAGATATGGTATAACCAACTGAATCCCAATGTTGTACTAGCACCAAGGATCATAAAAGTACATCTCTAACACATTAAACAACCCAAGAAAGATCAAACCAAGATGTTTTCAATAAAACTCTTCTAACTCACAAAAACTACACAAAACCACTCCAAATTCGATTCTACAAGGCCCTAAGATGAAACCTTGGCTCTTATACCATTTGTAGGATACTAATCAATATGGAAACATGAAAACCTTGTGGTTATGTGTGGCGTTAGAAGAGATAGTAAGGAAGAAAGAGTGGAACCGTGAGAGAAAAATGGAAAGGTTAGATTAGAGTGAATGAAGGTCCAACCCTCTCCACATGTGGAGAGGGGTATTTATACTAAGCTACAAACGCCCACACCCGGGCTGTGGATCAGGCATACAGTGGGTAAAAACCGTCCTTCTTCCACGGTGTTACTTAAACTAATACTAACTAACTAATATATAAACTAACTACGAGCTAACTTAATGCTATTACAATAATTAGGTGACCGAGACTTTTACAGGAATATTTGTATTCCTAACAGATAGTTTTGACATAGTTGGGTTAACTACATTAAAGACCCTTGACTTTTGAAAAAACCTAAGTAGATAAAACAAAAAATTACCTTGGGGAAAATGTGGAAACAAATTAAGCAGGCGTTTGGGTTGTAGAGGATATATGACTATGGTTATAGGAATAGGTATGGGTTTAGAAACCTTTCATTTCGTGGATTTAGAAAATAACTAGTTTTGAGAGTTGACACCCATTGTAAAAGGTAAGACCCACTAACCAAACAATTGTGTTGAGAATGAAAGTCAATCTTTCATTCCCATACACTCAAACCAAATACCCTTTAAAATTATAACCAGGCATGGCAACGTGTCGGGTTCGGAGCGGGTTTTAGTGTACCCGTACCCGCTACATTATTTGCTGGATATCCAGTTAATATTATCCATCAGTTTTTCGGGTTTCCCCACATGAGTATCGGTTATCCTCAATTGAATATTATATGGACAAAATAGCGGTATCAAGATTAAGTCACACTAAAATCCATCGACAAAATAAAGGAAAACACCCTAATATATTCAATATTTTTAAAAGTTAAAGAAAATAAATATCGTATCAAACGATTTAACGCTTTAGGAAAATTCATTTATAAAATAAAATGTGTTATGTAATAGAGATACTTATATAAAAAATATAATGGAAGAAATTATATATAATGTATATATACTCTAGTTAATTATAATATCAATAAAGCGGGTATCGATTCGGGAAAACGGATATAGGTACGGGTACAGGTAACCGGGCGGGTATTACCAAAACCCGTCACAGAACCCGAACCCGAACCCGGCTAAATTTTTTTTATCAATACCCAAACCTGCCAACCTGCCTCCAAACCCGACCCAATCGGTTTGGGTTTCAGTTTTCCCTGTCGGTTTTGGATGCTTTTGCCATCCCTAATTATAACATTCGAGCTTTAGATGGATGATTGGCTTAAAATTATACCGAAAAGCAGTGGCGCACCCGGGATTAGATGTCATCAAGTGCATTTCATAAGAGTAAAAATGATTTATAACACAATTTTTTTGGGACATGTTCATTTCCAAAAAATCACTTTTTTAAACACATTTTACACTACGCGAGATGAATCCATGAGACTCCCGTGCACTTCTGGAACCCCCTCGGTCTCCCCCTATCGAAAAGTAGCAATACCTTAAAAAGAGGGTATGGGGAAGAAGGACCACTACTTTTTGTTTTAGGGGTGAAGTTGTTACTGTTATATAGTTTTGTACGATATTTTCTATATGGGTGAGGCTCATAGATTTTCATCGCATTTTAACGATGACCATAAAACATGTTGTGTCGTCATTGTAAAGTGAAATACTACTTATGGAGTATCGCTCTAGTCCACGTCCAATGAAGGAGTAGCCTATGATTTAAAGGAGTATTGGTCTTGTGTCATTTGTAAGACTTTGAAAGTATAAATTCCATTGGAGCAACTACAAGGGTTGACCAACGTTAAGATACCTGCAATTTTGGCCTGGCATGATCGAAACGTCGTCTATGCATTAATTCCATTGGATCTGAGATACGACGTAGCTCGGAGTCAACCCATTTGTGATCCCCAAGGGCCTATAAATACCACCATATCTCCTCAAGTTCAGGTATCATCTTCTCTGCACCCATACCTTTAACTCAAACTTCCTCATCATTACAATATTTGATTCTTACATCAGAGACGGTTTGCGGGGTTACCCTCCGCGCTCCGTCTAACTAGTGTTTTCCTTTCTTATTTTCAGGTCTTGCTAGCTCAAGCATTACCAAACCATCACCCTCTGTTAATCTCATTAACCTAAAGTACTCATGCATTCATACATGAACAGGTGTCATATACAACTAGATATTTCGAAAATAATCATGTTATATCTACTTGACAAACACATGTCGCTAAAAAAACGTAAGAACTATGAAATTAATCATGTTGCATGTCATTTTGGCTATGACTTTGCTTATAGGTATGCCTCATTTGGACCTTCATCATTTGAAATCACTCAAGCTACATCAAAGAACGACGTTTATGTATGAAACTATCATTCCTGAATTTGCAATGCTTTGAGGCGATAATCAAAGCAACAAAGATATATATAGTAGCCTCCCTCTTTAGTTAATATTTTAGAAAAAAATATTTTGTATTGGTTGTGTAGTTGTGGTTTGATCTTCTTCCTTTTCCTTTCATCCGCAATGGCTGTAAACTATGAATATTTATTGATTAAAGTATACTACTGACACTGTACATAAAAAAATTGGATAGGAATTGTCTCAAATGGTGAATCTTCAGAGCCCACTGGCATCTGAATCAGAAGACAAAGATGCCCTTTTGCTTTTGCTCTTGCTCTTGCTCTTCCTGTTATGCCTTCTAATCGAGTCTTCAAAATTGTATGAATCTGAATCATCTGAATATCGATGGCTTCTCATTCTCCTCTTCTCCTTCCTACAGTTCCTCATGCGCGATCGACGCTCTCTGTCCTCATTTGACAACTCATCCTTTCTCCTCCTCTTTTTGCTCCTCCTCTTTCTACCACTCCTGTCATCATCCGTATCGCTTGTGCTTCTCTTTACACTTCTCTTTTTAGAGCGACCCCTTTTCTTCCTATCCTTGGAATCCGATTCATCCTCATCAGAATCACCATCTCTCTTCTTTCTTGAAGACATCAATTTGCTAGTCATCCCTTTCCCATATTTTTTTAGCAATCGCCCTTTCAATCTTTGAATCATAATCAAAATCTGAACTTTCACTCTTTTCTTCATCACTCTCATCTGAGCTCTTTTTAGCACTTCTCTTCCTATGGTCTTTTATTTTCTCTAGACCCAACTTAACTGTAGCTTGAATAGCTTCCGGATCCTTGTCCTTGTCTTCTTTAACGCTCAAAAAGTTTCTACATTGAAATGTTAAATGGCCGACACGTCCACATTTCTTACAGGACCCACTAGTCTCGTTAGCATTAGACCCAGTAATCTTGGCTAGTGCAAGTAGCCCTTGGAAACTTGCATAAGCATTTTCTCCCTCAGGTTCTGCAGTGGAAGACTGGTCAGATTTCTTGTTATCTTCCTTGTTAGGGGCATAAGGATCATATCTGATTGCACTCATACCATGGGTTTGCAAGGCAACACTAATGTGCACCCTGTTATTGGCTGGCATACGAACCCTACCCGCTGTGGCCAGCATCTTGAGAACTCAAATTAATCTCTGAGAATTAAAAGAAAGCAGCTTCAAAATCAAGAAATATAAGCATATTCAAATCAGCAGGTCACAAAATTATAAAAAGCAACTTGCAACACAAGTTTGAATAGCTGGTTATAGGTATAATCATGGTAAGAAACAATTTAAAGACGACTCTAAAAACTACTGTCAGCAATTCAGCATTCAATGGTACAAACTAAGTTGCAGTCTCCACACAATAGCTTTAACCTCTTCCCACTTCTAATTCCAAATATACTTTGCAGTGACTTAAACATAATAATAGGCCAATGGCATAATCATATTTCATCCATGTCTTTTAAAACGAATACACTGACGTAACGAACTTCTACCATCTTCATTTGAAAAATCACCATCCTAAAATATTGTTTTTAGTATTTTAAATTTCTTACGCTCTAGAAAAAGGACATTGATGTAGTAATTACTATCGTATATAAACAAGGGTTAATGGCATGTAATAGCAACATACTTTCCCATTTGTTCACATATCATATACGAACCCAAAAAACTGCCACAATACCCATCCAACTTTCAAATTGTGTTTCATTATCATACGTTTTAGAGTCATCTATTTGCACCGTCAGTCTTTTGACTAACGACCGTTTGTAATTAACTCAAAAATATGTTTTCTTTTTCACACTATAAGTTTTCGTCCGTTTTTATATGTTTTCGTCCGTTTTATACGATTTTCGTATTTCATACGTTTTTATCCGTTTTCTTACGTTTCATATGCTTTTATCCGTTTTTATATGTTTTCGCCTGTTTTCTTACGTTTTCATACGTTTATGTTCGTTTTTATACGTTTTCTTACTTTTTCACACGTTTTTATCCGTTTTTATACATATTCTTACGTTTTTATCTGTTAAAAGAACGGATAAAAACATATGAAAACGTAAGGTATAAAAATGGCCGAAAATGTTTAAAATAAAACAAAAAAGTATGAAAACGTAAGAAAATTGGCGAAAACGTATAAAAACGAATAAAAACTTAAGAAAATGAATAATAACTTATGAAAACGTAAGAAAAAACATATTTTAAGTTAATTACAAACGGTCGTTAGTCAAAAGGACTAACAGTGCAAAGAGATGACTCTAAAACGTATGGTAATGAAGCAAAATTCGAAAGTTGGATGTGTATTGTGGTATCTTTTTAGGTTCGTATATGATATGCGAACAAATGAGAAAGTACGTTGCTATTATATACCATTAACCCTATAAACAATAGACCTAAAAGTATGACTACTGTTGTGCCTATCTTGCACCATATTACTCTTAAATTACTACACTAAGTCTAAGGGTTTAATTTCATCGGGTTAGGAACTTATATGGCCAAGATATAATAAACCAAACTCCATTTGTAAAGAGATGTGCTCAAGAATAACAACATACCCAATCCCGCCAAATACATATAGACTTAAAATCATAATACCATGCAAGTGTATAAAAAAATATGAATCAGCGTGCATATAGCTAGTGGCCCATATACGAAAATAATACGATAATCTGAAGATTATACAAAAACTAAATAGACATAAACAAGTAGTATTAAGATTAAAAGAGATCAAGAAACAGCATAAAAATTGTGCGTATGAAACATACGGTTAATAAGGGTTTATATAAGATTAAAAGATATCGCAGGGGATAAATTCTTGAAGATGAATAAGGGATAAGCGATTTGAACTTTTGAAGGTGAAAAACAGATCGGTTAAACGAATTTTATGAATTTTGTGCCGACCAATATATATAGCATTGTGTATTTGGGCTTTTATTATAGTGGATCACCTGAATGGGCTATTTAAGAGCAAAAATTCTTACAAGATATTACGGGAAGGATAAACTAGAGGGGTTTTGCCTCTTTAGTCTAATTTTTAAAGGTTTATGATTTTGGAATTTTGTTCCCTTAAAAGCTTCTAAGGTTTAACCCTCAGTGTGATTGTTTACGTTTAACTTCTATTATGGGTATGTTTGACGCGGAACAATGTGGAGTTTTTGGAGCGGTGAGTAATGAGCATTTTTATTTTTAGTGTTCGTTTGGCAAAGGAGCGTTGAGCTGTGGCTATTTTTTAGGAAGGCTAATTCTCCAATGCATGTTTAAGAAGATGTGGCAAAGGAGCGGTGAGTTGTGACAGTTTAGGGTGTGTTTGGTAAAAGTAGCAGTGAGTTGTGAGCAGTAGCTACAACTCACCACTCACAGCTTCTTAAATAAGCATTGAAAAAATGAGCATTCCTAAAAACTATGAAAGCTCACCGCTCCTTTGCTCACTGTTAATACTCACAACTACTACTAAATGCTACTTTTAACAAACGCACCATAATATCTTTTTTTGGGTAAAAGGGATCTTCCACCCTGGTAAAATATATTAACCAATAAAACGTTGAAACTTGAAAGTACAATGGAATGTGGCTAAAGTACTATGTTAACCTCAAGCAACCGCTTGAATTTCCCTAGATCATTTATGACATGCCATAAATGAACCACTAGCTACCAACAACTAGAACAACCAATAAACAACATAAGATGACATGCCAATCTTATGAAAAAACAAAACAAATAAAATACTACTTCCTAGCACGTCCTTGAAGCTTGAACTCCTTGAATTGTTCCAGTAAGTCGTTTACTTGAGCCGCATGCTCATTTGAAAAATAATCATCTCCCAAATAATCATTAGGCTCAAACATCTCGTCCCCATCACTGTCAGAAACAACTACTTCACCCACCTTAGAAAATTGGTTACCCCGCTTCGATGTAGAAGTACTCGGAGATGGGATAGTAGATTGCTCCAACGCCTTTTTTTTGTTGTAAAAGTACTAGAAGATGGGATAGTAGACGACTTAGAAGCCTCACCCAGCACCTGCGATTCCATCTTACTCATAGGCTGATCTTGTGACCCCTTACCATTGCTAACAAATCCAAGAACATCATTATCCACCAATGACTCCAAGATGCCAAAAGAGTTAGAAAACTGTGGGTCCTTACCAGATTTAACATTTGAAGTAGAAGCCTGCTGAAGACCCTTAAGATCAAAATCTTTCTTGGTACCAACCTGATTAGAAGTTGTCGTGACTTTAGGTCTCCAAAAATTAGCCTTAGGCTTGGAGAGTTTAACCCCTCCAATTGGCCACCCATAATATCTAGTTTAGACGGGAATGAATATTGTTGTTAAAAACATGTGGGAAAAAATGTGATTCGTGTGGTCTAATTCCACATCACCAATTTATGGTTAAAAGAATATTTAGGGTGTGTTATGTTAATAAAAACATATTCTTTTTTTTTACACAAAATGTATTGTATAAAATAAAGAAACTAAAAATTGCGTTGAAATCAAGTATTTATCATCAAATTCTTACCAAATAAAAAATGGGAAATACTAACGACAGCCCTATGGGTTGTGGTTAACAACAAACTCTTCACAAAATTATGTGATATTAAGACATTGTGAGAAACCAACTCCTTATTTTTCGCTAATATGACCAATGGTAAAGGTGAATTGTATTTGTATTTGAGAAATCGTAAGAAGTGGTTAATGATTTTTGCGATTTTATTTGGACATTGTGTATTGTCTTAACATAAAATTCGGTTATTAGTTGTTAATAAAAAACCCTGAGGGCTGCTGTTAGCAAAACCCAAAAAATTTTTGCATTTCCTACTTAACAAGAGAAACTATAAAACATTTTTTTTACCCTTGTAAACCCTTTGTTTTCTTGAAAATAGAAAACAATACCATATGAACGCGTTTTCTATATTTTGTGGAAAATTAAATACCCTTAATTTTTTTACAAATCCGAAAATAAAAAAATAAGAATTTTTTTCTCAACTAAACGCACCCTTCTGTTTTCTGTTACTTGGTTCTCAATAAAACTTATGAGGTTGACATGATTTGCTTGGATTCCGTGGATTGGTAGCTTTTAAACCAATCTTGTTTGCGCCGCATGGATCCTATTTTTACACAGACCAGAAGTCTAAATTTGTAAACATTCAAAATAGGTCCAAAACACACAAAACCCTTCTGTTTTAGTCTCATCTCATAACTTTTGTCGTGCTTTTATTCTTTTCAAAAAACAAACATAGAATATTTAGATTTGTACGAGGTGGATCACCCACGCGTTGTCGCGGGATGATTTGCTAAAGAAGGTTTAGCAAGTGTTGCAATCACGGGTTAGTTCAAATTCTAGAAGCCTTTGTTGGTTACTATGTAACACAATTTTTAGCTTTAAACATCAAAAAAAAAAAGTTTGAAATTTATTATAATATGAAATAGCAATTAAGTTACAACTTGAGGTCTTCATGTCCTCTCGTCTCACTTTTTTATTAAACCCGCGCTTCGCGGCGGGTTGTTTAGCTAAAGTATTTTAAAAATGAAATTATAACAGTAAAGAGAGAACAAAATTATATCATAAAGTGAGTTTATTTATATTATGACTACATGTTTTTAGAAGTTTGTACATCTCATTTCAACACACAAATACACCCATTATGGCCTCCATTTGAGGCACGAATGTGACATCCTGGCATCCATTACAGCACCATAGCTTACTCAAGCCTGGAGCTACGAATGTGACCCATAGCTTACTCAAGCCTAACATCCATTACAGCGCCATATAACTGTTACAAACATATGTGACACGCTTCAATTATACAGAATTTAAGTAAGCCTAAAAACGCGTAAAATAAGCTAATCCAAACACCCCCAATACATCAGTTCCATAAAATGTGAAGATGCAGGGTTGATATAAGGTAACAGTGTAATCTTTTTCAAATAATGTAGTGTTTTTATGTTCACAGTACAATATACCCATTGTAATAATTAGAGACACCTAGTTTGGTGTGGTAGTGTATAAGTCTGTCAGCAAAGCGTTTGACATTTTGCACCAGCGCATTGCTATTAGCATCTGACCAGGGTGTTTTAGTAGGATATGGTCGACATACAGTAGGAAATAAAAAATTTGGTGGTTTACGAACTTTATGCCTAAGGGGCGGTTAAAACCACACATTTGACATAGAAAAACATGAATGCATCGACATTTAAACCTCAATCTGATATTTTTTTATATTTCCGAGAACAAACTTTTGGCACAGCTTCTACCCAATATTTTCATTACTTTACAAAAGTAAACACCTAGAAAGTGCTTAATAGCTTTTCCAGCCTACCAACAAAAACGATTATAATTTAGACAAAAATCGAGTAACATACCAGAAAATTGAACCACTCCCATAATCCAAGCATGCTTCAATAACGCCGGGAACATCTCCTTTCGATATCCGTTTTGCCACAAAACCTTAAAAATGCGGCACACATGTTATTTTTCTCACACAACTTGAAAAACGCAGACATATTTTTTTTAGTGGGAGGTAACAAAATGAATCGTGTCCGTTAATAAGAAAGTAAAACTCAAGTATCCGCGTTGATAATTTTCTTGATTATATATACCTGCTCTCTTTATGCTTGAGAGAAGTTGCATTTTCGCTAAATCATTGTCCAATGCAACCTTTGGTTCCTCACTCTTGAGA
>JARVZY010009737.1:0-23781 GCA_030686995.1 Artemisia argyi
GGGGGGATACATGCTCAACTACTTGCTTACTTGTACAAATACTCTTAAACATTTATACTTGATTGTCTTATACTTGATGGCATTATATTTGATTTCATACATACATGACTGTCTTTTATCTTTGGGAAGTGGCTCCCAGTAAACTTATATCTTTGGGAAGTGGCTCCCAGTTTTCTTTGGGAAGTGGCTCCCAGTTGGCTTTGATACATCCTAACATTTGCGAATGTTGGATACATCATAAAAGTGAGGTCTTCGGAGATGAAGTAGAGACTCACTACTAATTGCTTAATTGTCTTGATGAACTTATACATGTCTTTATTATACTATATGTTGGCAGTGGGTTGTGAACACACAGGTTACAAGTCTCTTATGGCGGGACTTGTAACTGAGTGGATTCTCAATGCCTTTGCTGTGTGAACATTCTTTTAAGACTTTTTCAACTATTTTAAGACAAACTCTATGAACTCACCAACCATTGTGTTGACACTTTAGCATGTTTATCTCAGGTTAGTAAGACGATAGCTAGTGCGTGGAACTTAGAGTCAAGCTGCATATTCTGAAGACTCACGCTTTTATCATTTACCATTCAAAACATTTTGTATACATTTATGTATCATACTTTGGAATCTCATGTTTGTAACTTTGAATTCTTTAATCGAATGGAAACTTTTCAAAACGTCTCATTTAGAGTTCATTTTCTATAACTTGTACTTTGTATTATGAAGTAGCACCCCTATGACACAGTCTTCCGCTGCGGTATTTTGGGGGTGTTACAGATGATCCTTGGTGAAGTCCAACTTCCACCGGGAAAAACTCAGTGGTCCCCACCGTGGACCATACACGGGTCTTCGCCCCCTCGTACATATCCCTAATGACTCTTAGGTATCTCCTTGGGGTCCCTTTATCTATTAGAGTCCTCCAAATCAACTCCCGTGGGACACTATCATATGCCTTTTCTAGATCAAGGAAAGCTATATACAAATCTTTTTGTCTTTCTCTAAACTTCTCCATGAGACTTCTAAGGAGGTGGATAGCCTCTACTGAGCACCTCCCTGGCATAAAACCAAATTGGTTCTCTGACACCCTGGTCTCCCTTCTTAACCTCCTCTCAATAACTCTCTCCCAGAGCTTCATTGTGTGACCAAGTAGCTTAATACCTCTATAGTTGCTACACACTTGAGCGTCACCCTTGTTCTTAAAGATGGGGATGACTTCGCTAAGTCTCCATTCTTCTGGCATCTTAGCACCGGAGAAAATCTTGTTGAAGAGACAGGTCAACCATTTAACCCCCTCCTCTCCTAGGCTCTTCCAAGCTTCTATGGGAATTTGATCCGGGCCTACTGCTTTGTTTCTTCCCATCTTTTGTAAAGCAACATTCACTTCTCCTTGGCTGATCCCCGAGTAGTAGCATTCTGGTAACAACTGTTCGCTTGGGTTCTCTCCTTCCCCACTACCGTCGGTGCTCCCCTCGTTAAAGAGAGAGGAGAAATACTCTCCCCATCTTTTCCTAATATCTTCCTCGATCACGATGGTGCGTCCTCCTTCATCTTTGATGTACTTTATGTTACCTAAATCCCTTCTTCTTCTCTCACGGGCTTTAGCTATTCTGAAGATATCATTTGCTCCCTCTTTGGAGTCCAATTTCTTATACAAGTCTTCATACGCCTTGTCCTTCGCTACAGCTACCGCCTTCTTTGCTTCTCTTTTAGCCACTTTGTACCTCTCTTCGGCAGCAGTCCTATCCGCTTGATGGCTCTCTCTGTTCAAAAGAAGCTCTTTGAACCGAGCTTGTTTCTCTGCTACTTTGATTTGCACCTCCTCACTGAACCACCACGATTCCCTGCGGGTTGACTGGGTTCTCGCTGACCCACTAGTCACTCCCAAGGAATCCTTTGCCGCTTCTCTGATGGTACACGCAAGGGTGTTCCACAACTGGTCCGCGTCCGTAGAAGTCAAGTCCTCCGCCCGAGCAGAGAGACCCTCAAAGACTTTCGCTCTAAACGACTCCTCAGCATCTCCGTTCAGATTCTTCCACAAGATCCTAGGCATCCCTATCGCCTCTCTCCTGTGTCGTCGCCCCTGAAAAAGTGCGTCCAATGCCACCAATCTGTGTTGGGATGAGCATGCCTCTCCAGGGAAAACCCTACAGTCCTTACATGCTCTAAGGTCATCTCTGCGCACCAGCAGGTAGTCAATCTGGGTGTTGTGACCCCTACTATGGAAGGTAATTAAGTGGACGTCTCTCTTCTTGAAGAAAGAGTTCGCCACCACCAAGTTGTGAGCGGTAGCAAATTCTAGTATCGAGCAACCTTCCTCATTCCTAACTCCATAGCCGAAACCTCCGTGAACCCCCTCGTATCCATCCGTTGTAGCTCCTATGTGACCGTTCAAGTCACCACCTATAATCAGTCGCTGGTCTGCAGGGCACTCCCTCACGAGCGCGTCGAGGGAGTCCCAGAAACTCCTCTTCTCCAAGTCACTGCGACCCACTTGAGGTGCATATAAAACCCAAGTTTGTCCATTATTCAAACTAATCTTATACTTAGTTTTCGCGCTATTCGGAACAAAACCAACAATTTCACGAATAGTGGAAATAGATAACCCAACCTTATTCAAAACCTCACACGTCAAAAAAGGACTACCTCTAACAAGAAAAAACCTTAAACTACCTTGTATATCCAACGTAACACTAAGATCATCATAAGAAGAAATGACATGGGCATGTTTCTTCGAGTTATTTAAAACTGAAATGGTGAGATCACGTTTAAATCTTTGGTAAATGATAGAAGAGTTGGAGAATAAAGAAGGGTATGAGATGGAAAGTGATGAGTTGTGTGATTTGATAAGATAAGGGTGTATGTGTTCAGGTTTGTCACCTCTTTTAAGGACAAAGTTTAGGAAGAAAGAGTTGGTGGGGAGAGGTGGTGTGAGTTTAGGGGAGAAGAAGGTGTATGGGGAAGGGAGGACTGTGGAGTTGGTTGTTGGGAAGGTGTATGGATGGTTGTGGCTCGTGATGGTTTCTGGTATCAAAACGATTACTATTATGGTAATGCATTGCCAACGTAGAATTGATTTGTAAATGGTTTCTCGCGACATTGAGCTTCAAGATATGGAATACGTGAATTGCAGTGTTATGTAGGGGTGTAAACGAGTCGAGTCGAGCCGAGTACTGCCAAGCTTGAGCTCGACTCGAATACTAAAACTCAAGCTCTAAACTCGACTCGATTTGTATGAAAATTAAGTAAATATATGTATATAAAAAGGTAAAAGTGTAATTTAGGTGAAACTCGTTAAGGCTCGTGAGCTTCACGAGCAAAGTATTTTCAAGCTCGAACTCGACTCGAATACTACAACTCAAGCTCTAAACTCGACTCGATTTGTATGAAAATTAAGTAAATATATGTATATAAAATGGTAAAAGTGTAATTTAGTTGAAGCTCGTTAAGGCTCGCGAGCTTCATGAGTAGAGTATTTTCGAGCTCGAACTCGACTCGAAAATATACTCGACTAGCTCGAACTCGAGCTCGACTCATTTATATCGAGACGATTTCGAGTAGTTTACGAGTTGTCTTGTTTCGTTTACACCTTAGCTGTATGGCTAACGTAGTAGGTAAAAGTGTGTCCGTATTCGTGTTGGAGCTCTTCCCACGTTCTTATTTATTTTATCATTTTCTTTTATGCATTTATCGAGAAAAGTCATTATATTTTGGGTTTTTCTAACTTGTGCCCTGGGGGCACAAGTTAAGCACACCAAAAGGACAGTGGGTCCCACAAAAAAGTACAAGAAAGTACTGAGGGACCCAAGAATTTTGTTGTACTTTCTTGTACTTTCTTGTACTTTTTTTGTGGGACCCACTGTCCTTTTGGTGTGCTTAACTTGTGCCCCCAGGGCACAAGTTAGAAAAACCCTTATATTTTAGGACAAGTTGGTTATCTATAGACAAGTTGAAAGCTTTTCTATGGTTTCATGATCTGAAAATTTGAAAAGGATTCGTTAGAAATGGCAAATTGACTTGGTAAAGCTTTAGAAATTACGATAATATCTATTCTCGCCTGTTGACTTGGTAAAACTTAAAAGAGTGGGGGCTTGTTTGGTTTCTAGAGGGTTTAGGATTTGAATTAAGATTTAAGTTTGAATTTGAATTTATATTTAATATAAGAGAGATAAATAAAATTTATATGTACGGAGTATTTTATAAAGTTATATATAGATTTAATATTAAATTAATTATATATTGTGGTTAAGATAATATAATGTGATTAGATGTGGCTCACGTTTTTGTAACCTGTGTTAGAAAATATATGTATCAGTAGGGGTGGCAATTCGGGTTGGGTTCGGGTTGGCAGGTCCGGGTTGTCAGGTTGGCGGGTCAGAAAACCCCAACCTGAACCTGACCCATTTAAACCATCGGGTCAGCTATGTCAACCCTAACCTGTTTACACGTAACCCGAACCTGACCCATTTAACCCGTATATATACTTAGGTTGACAGGTTAAATAGGTTAAATGGGTTGAATATGTTAAACAGGTTTCGAGTTGACTCATTTAATCCGTTTTATATATAAAAGTTAGCACATTACACGAGTTAAATGGGTTAAACGGGTTAGTGGGTCGACCCGTTTAACCCATTTAACTCGTATAATTAAATATAAATAATTTTTAATTAAGAAAAAGAACTTAAACGGATTGGCGGGTCGACCCGTTTATTTTATTCTCAATCCGAACCTGACCTGTTTAATAAACGGGTTAGATATGTTGACCCAAACCTGACCCACAATCTATTTAGCTCAACCCGAACCTGTTAATTTTCGTGTCGGTTTCAGGTCGGGTTTCGTGTCGGATCAGAAATTGCCGCCCCTATGTATGAGTGTGGGGTTTGTGTATAGTACGAACTACGAAGTAAGTATATATTTTAAGGGTTTCAAAGTTACATCTATGGTATCATAACAAACAAATTTTTTCAGTCACATAATATTCTGTAGAATCAAAACCCACAAAGTAAACACCACCTTAAATGAGCCACTCAAACCGAGCGTTTAACATGAGGTTTTATCATCAAATTTATTTGACAAAAAATCATTTGTATGAAATTTACCTTTCTATCTTTTCGTATGCGAGAATTTTGATTAAGTTTTTAGAATTAATATGGTATGATATTTTGTTTTCAATCCAAAAGTGAATATGTCTTGTAACCTTTTCAATATTAAATAATATTTAACTAATTTTAGTTTTGAAAACTTTTATTTGTCGAAGCAAGAGTCAACGAAAGGGTTAACATTATTCTATTCACAATATAAGCATTATGTAAAAGAATTTCAATTTCTAAAATAGTTAAGTAAATCAATCGGGTATCAACTTTTACATATATAATTTCTCTCAAAACTATTAGTTACGAAAATTAATTCATGGCATTAATTTTCGAACAATTGTTATGGTTAAAGAAATTTTAAAGTTAAGACAACCATTTTTTTGGCTTGTTATCATCAGGTAACTTTAAATATCATTCTTAAATAGAAAACTAAATATTCATTGATACACTTCAAATTGGTCAAATATACTTTTAATTGATGACATAGTTGGTTTTATAGTGTCTAAGAAATTAAAAAGTCAGTACAACAAATTTCTTCGAAGGTTTTATAGTTTTAATGACAACATTATTATCATATTTTTTTATTTCTACAAATAGTCTATTTTCTTCAAATTTTGGTTATACATTCATTTCTTTTAGCAATTTTTTTGCCAAAAATTAAAGCATTAAATTTATTATCTCTATATTTTTTTAAACAAATAAACAAGACATTTTAAAGGAAGACTCCAAACACAAGATAGGATAATGAAGTGGAATAATGACCCTAATATGAAATGCCCGCTATGCAAAAAGGTGAATGATTCTTAGTCACTTATTCTTTGAACGTGACTATTCTAAGACAATATGGGAAGAGCTAAAAGTCAAAATAGAGAATGAATGGATGTCAAACTCATGGGGTACTCTAATAGAGCAGTATGCAAATGATACTTGTAACAATTCTATTGGCAGTGTGCTAAAAAGAATTGGTTTGGCTACTAGTGTCTACCACATTTGGAAGGAAGAAATGCAAGACTGTTCACTGGTGAATAGATAGATAAGACAAGCCTAATGAAGATCATTGAAGGTAACATTAAACTGCAGTTGATATGTTTAAATGTCAAAAAGTCGGTTCAAGTTATATGGATTACACAAAGATGGAATGTGGTGATGAAGTATTGATGAGGCGAAAAATGAATCACTTTTAGAGGGTCATTTAAGCCCGGAATTGAATTTATTTGATCAAATATTACCCTAAATCGTTCCTTTTGTGATTTTAGGTACTTTGGGAGTGAAATCTGGAAAAGGAAGCAATTCGGGCATTTTTGGAGCATAAAAGTGAAGAAAACGCCAAAGACTTAATTTTCCACACTGGGAACAGTGTATGACGGCGTCAAGAAGACATTTCTGACGACGTCAAGAGTAAAAACCATGACGACCCAGAAGAAACATGAAGGCGTCACAAGTAGAGCGTCAAGAGTAAATTGTATGACGGCCTACAAAAGGGGACTACATGACGGCGTCAGATGTAGATCAAGGCAGTCCGAGGAATTATTGGGCGGCGAGATGACGGCGTCAGACATTTGTTCTTGACGCCGTCACCTCCTAAAATCTATATATAGTTTTCTAATTTTCATTCATTAAAGAAGAACTTGTGTGGAGAAACCCTAGGGCCGAACCTTGTACAAATTTTACAGTTTTTCAAGGGTTTTCAACCCTTGAACCCTTACATGTGTAATTGAGATAAGTCTTCTCTTAATTCAATCAATATGTCTATGTGTTGGTTGTCTATATCTTGTGCTTGTCTTAATTCCATCATGTTAGGCTAGATCTATCTTGTGTTTGCTTGTATCTAATGAAACCTAGATGTTAATTATGTGTTGATTACTTGTTTATGGTTGTATTGGATGAATGATTTCAATGTTAGGCTTAAGAAAACTGGCAGATCTCCAATTAGTAACATGCTTGAACGTCTTAGGAAACATGAACCGATGTGTACTAGGTTTTATTGGTTGTATTTAATGCATGAGTAAATTCTAATGATCCCATGTTAGGAGCTTCTTAGCCGGCTCGACATAGGAGTGAAGTAGGCACTCATAGGATTGGGAAAGTAAGTACGCCACCCCATGAATGGTATTAAGGAATACAATCCGTCATCCACGCAACTATAACAAGTAATTAACGTGTAAAAGATATCTAGGGAGTAGTGAAATCTAAGTAAACACATTTTTCCCACATATTGCTCACAATTTTAGTTTAAAATAGTTTTATTTTCATTTAGTATTTTATTTTGCTTGCATCTTTAGTATTGGGTTAGTTGACTAGCAACTAATTCCGCCCAAATCCTTCAAACCCGAGATTTTAACTTGCTTTCCTAAAAATATAAAAAAATACAAAAAGAATCATCCCTCGTCTCTAGACCTAGTTTTTAGGTTTTCTAATCCTAGCGACACTATTCCTAGCTGAATGATCAATCCCCCGATACTTGTCATTATACTATACTACATCGATCAGGTACACTGCCTGGTGGGGGTTGTAAGCTTCTCGAGATCCCTCGAGAGGTAAAGCCTGGTGCAATTCCCACGCATCACGTTTTTGGCACCACAACCTGGGGAATAGTTATTGTCTAGGTTAGAATCTCTTTTTATTAGGTCTACAGTCTACTTGCTAGATTCCTTTCTAGTAAGATTTTATTTTTATTTTTAGGTTCTCTTTAGTCTATCTTATTTTTTTGTGTTTTTGTTCGTAACTCTTCACCACCCGACATCATGGACGATGGGAACATCTTTGAACCCGTCATCCCACCACAATAAAACCCACCAGAACCTCTTAGGCCCCGAACCTTAGGAGAGTATTCCCGACCTAGCCACCAAGACTATCGAAACACCATTGAGCTCACCGGAGCCAATGTGACCCCCTTGCGATCCGACACCATCCGGTTGGTGCAAAGCGGATGTGCATTCCATGGACTTCGTTCCGAAGATCCAAATCAACATCTCAAGGACTTCCTTAAAATCGTAGATTCCATAGACCTAGATGTTGCAATTAGAGAGACAACCCGATTACGCCTATTCCAATTCTCTCTACGTGATCAAGCTAGTCAATGGCTTGAGCGTTTACCCGCGGGATCCATCACCACATGGGATGATCTCACCACTCGTTTCCTTGCTCAATTTTTCCCACCGGGGAGAACTACCAAGCTTAGAAATGACATCTTGATGTTCCAACAACGTCAAAATGAATCTCTCTATGAAGCATGGACTCGTTTCAAGGACTTACTCCAAAAAGTCCCTCATCATGGCATAGATCTTTGGCTCCAAGTCCAAATCTTTTATGACCATATCGATCTCTCCACGAGGCGAGCCATTGAACAATCGTCCGGTGGTAAGCTACGTGATCTAAGTGCGGAAAAATCATGGGAACTCATAGAAGATCTTGCTCTCTATGATAACAAAAGTTGGAATGATCCCCGTGATTTGAACAAAACGGTCAAGGCAATATCTTTGCCTTCGAACAACTCTAGCACTCCCGACCGTAGGATCATGGAACTTGAGGACCAAGTCAAGTTTCTCATGGAATCTTACAAAGCTCCTAAGCCTTCAAGCCAAGTGAATAAAATCACTTCTTCATGCGAATTATGTAGTGGTCCCCATGACACTCGTGATCGTGTAGAACTCCCCGGAACAGCTTTTGCGGACTACACATCCTCGTGTACCGACGAAGCGGGAGATAAGTGGTACACTTTCAAACCCGAGCCAAACCCTTACGGTGATTCCTACAACCCCTCTTGGAAAAATCACCCAAACCTTAGGTGGAAACAAAATCAAGCCAATTCTTCCAATCCGCCTAATCGTTACCAACCAAACGGTCCACCCTCCAACCGTACTTTCAACAACAATCCTTCTAACAACTATGGTAGTACCAACAATCTTGAAGGATTGATGTCTAAGTTCATGGCATCTCAAGAAGCTCGCATAGCTAGGTTCGAAACCGAATTCAACCAACAACAAACGGAGATAACCAACAAGATAGACAACTTGTTGAAAGCCCTCAACAACCAGGCGTTAACTACACCTAGGAAGGACACTAGAGACACCAATAACGGAATCCAAATTAAGGACCCCTCATCATCCAAACATGTCCACTTTGTCAATGTTGTCACCATTAAGCCAATAGATAAGGAGATAGAAGAAAGTAACAAGGATGAAGTTGGAGTAGGAACCGAGACTAGGGATGAAAATAGGGAAGTTGAGGTTAATAAGGGAGAGGAGTTAGAGGAAGTAGAAACTATAGAAAAGCACTTTGATAAGTTGCCCACCAAGGAAAAACGAGAATACCATAAGGATTTATTCGATAGTCCCGAGAGACCATATATCCTTGGCACACCCCTTATCAAAATGGGAGACCCCTCTAACATCAACATACCATGCAACATAGGGCATATGCATATATGGAAAGCTTATATCGATCCTAGATCTCCTATAAACATCATGACTAGGACTTATTACAATTGGGTGATGAAGAAACAACTTGATTTTAGGATGATGCCCAATAAGAATTTGATAAGTAATTTTGTGGGAAGAGTGAAGGGATTGCATGTGATTATAGGTAATTTCACTTATGAGATCGATTTTATGATAGTAGAAGACACTCGTCCGGTGATAGATGATTGCCTAAGCCAAATAATATTCGGAAAACAATTTGTTGAGGCTACTAGGATGAGTTATGATCCGACTTTAGGGATAGTTAGATTCAAGGAAGAGAATGATGAGATTGCCTACCAAATGCCCTACAAAATTGAGCAATACCGCCTTCTCTCTAATCTAGAAAAGGAACACAAGCAAGCGGCTTATTATAGGAATGATGAGGATAGACGTAGAGGAGTAGAGTATGTGAAGAATAGGATGCTTGGTTTCTACAAAGAATGTTTGCAACTAGGTCCGGAATACAAAACTGGCTTAGAAGACGACCTAGAGAGTGAAACCAACGATGAAGTCACGTAGTAACCCATGACCTTGAGTCTAGCTACAAGACTCGTAAATAAAGAAAAGCGCTTTTTGGGAGGCAACCCATGCTTTGTGTGATTTTTATTTTGTTTGTTTGTTATTTGCTTCCGTATGCATGCTTTATTTTTATTGTTGGTAGATCATGTTTCTAAACTAAATAGTGGAAATACTTTACTTTGTTGTTTGGCCTAGTCTTAACTTCACCTAAAGGTATTTTTGCAAAAGATAAGTGTAAGGGGAAACCCCAAATATATTTTTAAGAAACAAACCGATCATGATTCTCCACAATGTTAAGTGAACATGTATATTCGTATTTGTTAGAGTCAAATGCTTGTATCGAGTCATAATGAAGTATTGCAGGATTTTCCAGGAAGTAGGACCAAGTTTTTCCAGAAATTTTTCGGAAACTTAACACAAGAATTTCTGCAGGTCACTTCTGACGGCGTCATGAGTTTACTCTTGACGGCGTCACGTGTAAAAATCTGGAAATTTTACCAGTTTTGTTTTTCTAAGGGAGTTTTAAGGTTTTTGTTGAATTATTTTGTTTTATAATCTCCAAAAAATCTGTAAACTTCATTCCACAAGCATTATATCTTATTTTGTTTTCTAGGATTTAGTAACATATATAGATTGCCACCGATTTTATGCGAGGTTGCCTTGTCTGTTTTCTCAGGATTTACAGGTTATGTATGACAAGAAGATGATTTATTTTTCTGGAAGGGAAACTTTGATTGTTCATTTTCTTGGAGGAAGATCTAACCTGGCCACCTTATTATCCATACCGAGCGAATCAGGGGAGTATTTGATTTCATTCTTTTTACTTATTTCACTTTTACATTCTTTATTTGAACATTTGGGACAATGTTCATCCTAAGTGTAAGGGGAGGGTAAAATGATGATACCTTACAGATACACTTTCGCTTGAGTTTGTTTGTTTTATGGTAGATGTGTAATAAAACTATGAGAAATACTTGTTAGTGCAATTTTAGCACCAAATTTAAAATTTTTTACAACATTTAGGAGTGAAACTTTAGCCATAGCAAGCGTCTCATGGATAGGAGATTGTATGACTAGCACAAAACCGTATCATTCAGAAAAATTTTCCACCCAAATATGTGAGGTTCGCCTTTAGATTTGATAGGAAAAGCATTCACTATTAGTGCTTATGAGTGTACCGGTAGCATTTAGATTCTAGAACTTGCGTTAGTGATGCATCCCGAGACCGCTAGTGAGACTACATTCGTGTAGTAGGATTTACTACATGATAAAAGGCATTAGGATCACCCTTGTGTTAAACCCGTATCATAATTACTTGACCATTTAAGTCATATTACTTGGCTAGTTAAGTCAACTAATTTTTCCCACACCCTTAGCGTTGTACTCATTTTTAGTACACGAAACCCCTAGTACACCCCTCCGAGCCTATCTTTTCGTTTCTAACTTTAAGCATCTTACTTAAAGGAAGAATTTGTTACACCCCACTTAAATGTACACCCAAATCGCCTTAGCCTTCCGTGTATGCACTCATCTTTAGTGCATTATTGTTATTTGTTAAACCCTAAGTTAACTATCTAATTGATTACATGGTTGCTAAGTCGAGTCATATCTTTGTACATATTGTTTTGGGACGATTGGGACTCATGGGTAAAGTACTTATTTTATGGAGTAATGGGGAAGAACATCATTTATTACCTCCATATGTACGATAATCTTAAAAGTACTCCAAGTGTTTTGATTTTCTTAATTCGAGTCATTAGATTAGTTTATTGTAAAATATGTAAAAATTCAAGTGTAAAGGGAATTTTCATTCCCTATGATGTATTATTTTGGATGGTAGGGTAAGAGTGCATGCAAAAAAAAAAAAAAAAAAAAAAAAAAAAATAGAAAAAGAGAAAGGAGAAAAAAACATATGGACTACCATCCCGTTTCATTCTATGTTCATTTTATGTTTTTGTTATTTTTTATTTATTAGCTTAAGTCGAGTCTAGTCTTGGCTTAGCAACGCCATATTGTACATGTAATTAACCAAGATTGTTAACTCGCCACCAGTAAAGACTGCCTATATCCAACAAAACCGTGTATTTCATATCCCTACACCTAACGTTACAACCCTTTAAAAGACCTCTTTGATAGTTTATCCTAGGTGCTTACGCCATGTGGTGGAGGTTTGATCCTTTCCCAAGCCTATGATAATCTATTTTGCTATGACAGGTGGTGAGAGATATCTTCCGTTTCCATATTGTAATTTATAATTTATTACACCCGAGAGATGTGAGTATCTAAACACTATTTGTGAGGTGCTAGTATATGACCTCCGTGCTTGTCTTTGGTCTTAAGTGGAACGATTATTTGTTGTAATTACTTTTATATTAGTGTTAAATGACCCCTAACTTGTATTTTGATTAGAATAAAAGCGCATTTGCTTGAGGACAAGCAAATCTCAAGTGTAAGGGTATATGATGAGGCGAAAAATGAACCACTTTTAGGGGGTCATTTAAGCCCGAAATTGAATTTATTTGATCAAATATTACCCTAAATCGCTCCTTTTGTGATTTTAGGTACTTTGGGAGTGAAATCTGGAAAAGGAAGCAATTCGGACGTTTTTGGAGCATAAAAGTGAAGAAAACGCCAAAGACTTTATTTTCCATGCTGGGAACAGTGTATGACGGCGTCAAGAAGACATTGCTGACGGCGTCAAGAGTAAAAACCATGACGACCCAGAAGAAACATGAAGGCGTCACAAGTAGAGCGTCAAGAGTAAATTGTGTGACGGCCTACAAAAGGGGACTACATGACGGCGTCAGATGTAGATCAAGGCAGTCCGAGGAATTATTGGGCGGCGAGATGACGGCGTCAGACATTTGTTCTTGACGTCATCACCTCCTAAAATCTATATATAGTTTTCTAATTTTCATTTATTAAAGAAGAACTTGTGTAGAGAAACCCTAGGGCCGAACATTGTACGAATTTTACAGTTTTTCAAGGGTTTTCAACCCTTGAACCCTTATATGTGTAATTGAGATAAGTCTTCTCTTAATTCAATCAATATGTCTATGTGTTGGTTGTCTATATATTGTGCTTGTCTTAATTCCACCATGTTAGGCTAGATCTATCTTGTGTTTGCTTGGATCTAATGAAACCTAGATGTTAATTATGTGTTGATTACTTGTTTATGGTTGTATTGGATGAATGATTTCAATGTTAGGCTTAAGAAAACTGGCAGATCTCCAATTTGTAACATGTTTGAACGTCTTAGGAAACATGAACCGATGTGTACTAGGTTTTATTGGTTGTATTTAATACATGAGTAAATTCTAAAGATCCCATGTTAGGAGCTTCTTAGCCGGATCGACATAGGAGTGAAGTAGGCACTCATAGGATTGGGGAAGTAAGTACGCCACCCCATGAATGGTATTAAGGAATACAATCCGTCATCCACGCAACTATAACAAGTAATTAACGTGTAAAAGATATCTAGGGAGTAGTGAAATCTAAGTAAACACATTTTTCCCACATATTGCTCACAACTTTAGTTTAAAATAGTTTTATTTTCATTTTAGTATTTTATTTTGATTGCATCTTTAGTATTGGGTTAGTTGACTAGCAACTAATTCCGCCCAAATCCTTCAAACCCGAGATTTTAACTTGCTTTCCTAAAAATATAAAAAAATACAAAAAGAATCATCCCTCGTCTCTAGACCTAGTTTTTAGGTTTTCTAATCCTAGCGACACTATTCCTAGCTGAACGATCAATCCCCCGGTACTTGTCATTATACTATACTACATCGATCAGGTACACTGCCTGGTGGGGGTTGTAAGCTTCTCGAGATCCCTCAAGAGGTAAAGCCTAGTGCAATTCCCACGCTTCAAGTATGCAAAGAATAAGTTGCAGTCAAATGTGACAGTGCCCTAAAGGGGTGTTTAGGTCAAGGAAATAAGACAGTTTTGCAAAGAATTATTTCCTTGAATGGAGTGACTGAGGGCCTTATATCTTGTGGCTGATGAAACGGTGGTTGGATATCTAAATCATTCTTATTAGGGGTGCCTGGAGTGGCAACTAATGGTGAGTGTTTTGCTCTGTCCAATTCAGCTTAGTAGCCAGTCACATAAAGTAGGTTTCCAGAATTTTGGTGGAGTGCCAACATGATGATGCCCATTCTCTGTTCTTTTCATGGTGTTTGAGTTGTGGAAAAGCAGGGATGGGAAATGTAATCAAAGTGGGATGTATCCTTGGGCAATTCTATGCATGTTGAATGATGCCTGATTAAGGAAATCTAGCTCTTTGCATATGAGACCCAATGGAATAGGAGTTTTGATTCTTTTCTTGATGATACCCTGGATAAGAGTCTCTGGTTTCATTGTATGGGCTATAAATGAGATTAGTTAGGGTGTTTGTTCAGTGGAAATGTAGTTAAGAGAAGAATATTTATCCATGATGGCCTAGATGATGGCATATGGCTTTTATGTCTAGAAGAATGGTGAGCTTTGAATTAGTTTTATGTCCTGAATTGTATTAAAGTTGGTCAGTTTGTTATGTTGTATCAGCTATATGAGCATGTTCATATAGGCTGTTTTGAATTTCCATTTAATTTCTTGATTCTTAATTAATAAAGCTCACCATTTCAAGCTTAAAAAACAAGACATTTTAATTGTTTAGTGTCATCAATAATACAAATATCTGTTGATTGTAAAGTTTTTCTAACAAGATTGATTGCAAACAACAAGTCACACCAAATAACCATTTCTAACAAAATCTTAAAATCACATAGCTCATGTGTAGCTAGAGTCTTTTAATCACATCTTGCTTTAGGTTCGGTGCAAACTTTATATTCAATGAATATAAAGCAAAAACAAAAGAGGTTTAAAAGGGGCCTTACATAATCAAATATATAAAAATGAAGGTGAAAAAACATGTGATCGACTCAATGTATATACAAGGTCCTAAAAAGTTGAGGGACTTTGAAAATTGAGAGCTTAAAACTGTAACTTTAGTTGTTTTACCCTTGAGCCATCTCTGGACCGATTTGTCTACCTAGAGTTTTAGAGGTTATTGGTATCATTGGAGACATTGTGAGGTATTATGGGTGAAATAAGTGGTATAAAATTTTAAAATGTTGTCATTAAAAAATAAAATAAAAAATAGATATCGTTATCTTTACAAGTAATTTTTTACCCCAAAACACATTTTCATCCTATCTTAACCAATATGAAATAAAAAAGGAGTTTTAGTGAAATGTACACCATCATACAACACCTCTAAAATAAGTGCTCGATAGACTGCTCTCTCAATTTTCATGTAAAAAAAAAAAAAAAAAAAAAAAAAAAAAAAAAAAAAAAAACCCTCCCTAAACACCCCTAAAATGTACCTTTTATACTTCATTCTTACTCGTCACACCTCTATGCCCGATTAGACAATGATATCTCTAAATTTATTGGTTTTGCATTCTAAAAGTTAATATCATCGAGTCAAAAAAGTTTCTCATGTTAAGTTAACTAAAAGATGCGAAAATGACAATTATTCTCTCATGTGCATGTCACACACATAGGTTTAATAGAATAAGTTAACGGGTTATTGATAAGGATCAACAATGTTACAAGAATTTAAATTAAAGATCAATCATGGCAGTTAAAAAAATGAATTTTTGTTAAACCACACTCACTGGCCCAAGAGCATCCCTCGAGTAAAAGCTTCTACAGCCGGTTGACCAAAATGAGGATCCGATCCTAAATTGCATGAGCAATGGCGTAACTTGCTTTGATTATAATAAATCTTTTTGTTTATATTAGATGTTTCTGATATCTTTAACTAAATTTTAAAGATCAAAATAATAAAAACTTATTGTGAGTTGTCGCATTTTAAATAATTATTTTTCATAAAATAATTATTAAACATGAATTCGTAAAGACGTAAACCATAGCTTAAATACACGTATCTTTATCTATCAACAACTCTTAACATAAAGTCATAAAGTTTGCTAACTTTCTATTCTACATGACTACATGTTCATTGAAAAGTAGTAATGTCTACTTAACGCGCTTGAACAAACTAGAACAATTACGACTTCACGAATGCTATTCACATTGACAGATGAATAATCCTTCAATGCGTTTTCCTTACAAATTAGTTACTGTTTCTTTTGTAAAATTATAGCTAAGTAATAATAAAAGATTATATAAAATATTAGTTATATATAAATGGCCTTTTTAACCTTACAAAATTTCATATAATTGTATATTTCTCTTTCTAATACGAGTATATATATACATTAGTCTTACCATCCGTTGTCGTAGGAAGTTTAGCAAGATCCAAGTACATTAACTATTTTTAATAGTGATGCAAGATCCAAGTTAATGTATTTCAAAGTGATGCAAGCTTAATTTGTCGTCTTTTTATATTTATTTAAATTAATTAGAAATGTATCGTTTTAAATATCATCACAATGTGCTAAAACTTTTATAAATGTTAATCTATACTATCTATAAAGAGAAAATGAGCAAAAAGTCAAGAAGTAAAAAATGAAAAACTTAAATTAATGTTTTGCCTAAATTACCCTTAATTAATGCATTTACCACTCCTTAATACCTCTAATTTAAAGCTTAGTCCAAGCTTAAATGAAAACATGGGAAATGTAACATTGTTTTGTCAACTTAACAATGAATACACACGTGTATAAAAACAAACTTTTAAATACTAGACGAGTACCCGTACATAGAAACGGAATTCTATAGCGGCAGATAGTTATAGTGATATTTGGGTTACACAAAATGTTACACAAACCACTTAACCAATATATTATTATAACTAAATGCTGCTATAAAATCTCGTTGCTATGCACTGGTACTTATCTAGTATTATAAACAAGCGTACATCAGAATATGATATAAATTTTAGGGAAATGATCCATTAAGAAGAAAAATAAAAATAAAAAGAATGAGAAATGTTTTCAGCCACACATTTCAAATATAAAAGGAGAATTTCATGGGAGATGCATCTATGTTTATAAGTGCGGCTGTGGTTATTTCTCATCTTTCTCATTTTACTTTTATTTCTTATTTGAACATTACTCAGTTCTTTTTATTTTTATTTTTCTTCTTAGTGGATCATTTCCCAAACCTCTTAATAATTTTTGGTTAAAAGTAATGTTTCAATATATATATATATATATATATATATATATATATATATATATATATATATATATATATATATATATATATATATTTTTTTTTTTTTTCTCATCACTAGTTTGTTAATCTGAAGCTTTAATCTCTATGGTTTTCGTTAATAGTTTTTTTCCACCAATTTTATTATTATATATACTAATAGCCGTTTTTTAATTATATATACTAATAGCCGACCAATGATCTTGTGATCCACTGGGCATGTCTTATTCAGTTAAGCGTGCCTAGTGGAAAGTAATACCGGTTTGGGTGACCAAACCGGGAAGTCCTCCCTTGTGGACCACTGCCCTGTCGGTACGATTTCAAAGTCCTTCGAATCTGGAGAAGGCAGGGTTTACTTCAATTAAGTGTCGTGCCTTCGGGCGGCTTAAGTTGAAGGTTTTCCCCCCATCGGGTTTCAAATTGGACATGGATTTCCCTTGAAAGAACGTAACCGTTAAAAAAAATACTAATAGCCGTTTTTTAACGGGTCCAAGTTTGTTGTATTACGGGGTAATTATCAATGTAATCTGTTGTTTTATTGGATGTTGGAGTTTAATGTGGTACGTGGCAGCGCATGAATGGTCAGTTTGTTAATGACTTCGGGGTGCTACAGTGACTTAGCAACAGTGCACCCCGTTTTCTGTTTAAAATCGTGCACTGTTATATGTACTTTGGACACTGTTTGTTTATTCCATTCCACAAATTCCCTGAACCTTCCAGCTCCCTCCCATTCTTAATACTACTCCCAGTATATCCCTCTCTTGAAGCTTCTCTGATTTCTGATAAATCCCCTAACAAAAATTTCTTCACAAAAAAAACCCACACAAATTATCATATCCGATCAAACACAAACCGAAAAAGCTAAGACCAAAAACCCTAAACCATGATTTTATCCACCATTATCATCGCCGACCAAACAAAAATAAGAAGTCGTACGGTTGAAATTGCATGTGTCGAGTTCTGATTTGTAAGTATCGACCTTCATTCATTCGAGTACTTTATTTACTTTTTATTTTCGTTTGTTTTTGTTGTTGTTTTTAGGTGGTTTGGAGGTTGGAGATGTATGGATGAATTGAATCTTGATAACAAGGATTGAAGGGTTGTGGTAAGTTTTTGGTTTATTTTTTCCCCCTGGTTCTTAACTTTAATCACAAAATAGTTGGTGTGTTTGGAATAGCTTATTATTTGTGCTTATCTGAATATTGGAATAGCTTTAATTGCTGTTACAATATATTCACTTTTTTTTTTTTTTTTTTTGATTTTAGGTTGTAAACCTGTGGTGAAGATAATCATGTTTTTTGGATAAGCCATTTTAACAAATCTGTAACATAAACAAGGTATTTGTTAATTTGATGCTTATTGATTATTTGTGTTCTTATGTAAATTCCCAATGGGTTTTCTTTATATGAGCTTAAAGTTATATAATTGTTATACAAAAAATGAGTCTTTGCTTCATATTTCATTTGTTGTTGTTTGTTGTTGGGTTTTTGGTGGTTTTTTTTTATTCTGGGTCTGATTATTTTCACTATTAGTCTAATAAACATTTGTCTTGAATTTGTATATTTACCCTTAGTTTAGGCCTTGGCACTGCCCATCATTTATCACTTGGTTGGTCACAAACACCAGATGGTGAAATCTTTAAAATAGCATTCCCGTGTATAATTAATTAAGTTTGATTTGTGACATGGTCTATTTATTCCAGATACAGTTAACATGGGCAAAGGTACTTCCAGTGGTCCGGGTAGAAATGCTGGCAGTCACCATCAAAGACACCATGGTTAGTCGCCTCTTCGCATATTACATTCGATACCTATTTATTCCAGTAGGAATATGTGTGCAATCAAAGTGTACAGCATACACAGGTCCATCTGGAATTAATTTGAGTTAACAATCTGAGTAAGCTTGATTATAAGCTGCTTAAAACTGTTTATTGGCAAACTTTATGAGGTCTATTAGTATACATCCAGTCGTTTGTTTTTTAGTATACAGCCAGTCGTTTGTTTTTCCTAATACCATTACTATTATCTTTCTTGGTTGATATAGGAAGATTATGTACTGCTTATTGATGGAAAATGTGAAACCTCAGAGGCAGTGTGTAACTGAGTCTTGCAGCCTCTTCAAGCAACTATCGAGAGAACATGGTAAGGCACTAATCAAATTGTACACAATTCGTGTGTGAACATGGTTCCTGTTTGGCAAATTTCTGGTACGGTTTAATTCTTTGTATTGAAAAGTTACATTAGTTTAAAGCTACGCGGTAAATGTCCTTTTTTGATTTTGATCATATTTGTTACAAGTAATGTACATTTTTCA
The DNA here is from genome assembly GCA_030686995.1 of Artemisia argyi. NCBI lineage: Eukaryota > Viridiplantae > Streptophyta > Magnoliopsida > Asterales > Asteraceae > Artemisia > Artemisia argyi. The sequence continues at coordinate 19,549 of JARVZY010009737.1, forward strand.
CAAGGCAAAGATTGCATTTTGGTTCAAGTATATGTAATACTAATGTATCTAAAGTCGAAAGTAAGAACCTGTACGTTTAGTGAAGTTAGGAGCTGAATACCAATTAAGCTTAATAGGATAATGTGTAACTGTATCATGTTTATATATTGGAATAAATAGAGGAACTCAATTTATGATCAACTTCAAAATAATTGAATGATGAAAAGAAGATTATGGCCAAACAAGTTTTCACGTCTAGCTTTTTTGAAAATTTATAATTACACATGACCAACACATTCTATTAGCACAAAAGAAAAACCGAGCATTGCAGGTGTTAGAAGGTGCAACTTATCGACGTCGTCTTTCTTAACTCAACCGTAAGTTATCTAATTCTACCTTCTCTTTTGTCTCACGAGATAGTATTTGGATTTGCTTTGGTTGCTTGAATATGTAATATATGTACCAGCCTTCCCTTGGCATAATCTCTGTACGTTTCAAGTTCAATTCTTTTCATCTTTTTAGTTTTTATAACATCTGTTGGTAACTGGTACACAAATACACGTGTGCAACGAGTTTGGATAGAAACAAGTCATTATTTTGTATTTAGATCATATTCTTGATCTTTGAATTATTAGTTATTTTGTGACTCTTTATGGTTTTAGATTCCAAAATTTAAATTTATGATGCGGTGATTGCCATTGTTGCTCATCGAGATTGGTTGCAGCGGTCGTATATCCAAGAAGATTACCGGACAATGTAATTCAGAAAACTTGCTCTGTTACGTTTAGGTTCAATAATTTTGAACGTATAGAAATTACTAATGTTTATAATAGAACAACTTATGATAATGTCTTTCTAAATCCTTTGTTTAATACAAACGGGCTTCACAAGATGTCTTAATCATAGCATCTCCGCAGCAACGCGCGGGTTACCCCGCTCGTTTCATATAATTAACACTTTTAATCACAATGTTACCTTGCTGTTAAGATCAGATGACGCTTTTCATTTAGTGGTGTAGGTGCACCTAAGTCACAACTCACAACCAAACATTAATAGATAATGCTTTGTTATGTTTACTTAATTGTCCAGTTGGTATGAATAGAAAGTTTTGTTGGTCAAACAAAAAATACATGAATCTTTTTAAAAGCATACTACATATGTAGAACTGAACCGTCTTCAATTCGTCATGCATTGAAATATTACTCCAACTATGCAAAAGTATACGATTGCATGCATTGCATTTGAACATAAAAAAGTTCAGTAGAACTTATATGATATATATTTTATATTCTTGGAAAGGTATAAGAGAATATAACTCATATATATTCATGTAATAACATCGTTAGCCGACAACTTTAGGTTGGGTATAACTGTAATAATGTAACATGGGTGAGAACTGAGAAAGATGTGAGATCACTACGGTCTACGGGGTGGGATGAGGTGAGGGGTTGTGTTTTGTTGTAAAAGGTGATCGGCCTTATAGTTGAGAAGCACATGTGAAGATATTGTTTATGCATATGAGGGGGTGTTCCGTGTTCGATAGCAATTGAATGGAATGGCCCAGCACTCACACTGTCCTTAGTTGGTCAGAGGAGTTATTGTTTGGTAAGAAAAATTGTGGCGTTAGATGGTTCAGTTTTGCGTTGAATGAGGGGGTATTTGATAGCAATTGAATGGAATGGCCCAGCACTCCCTCCTTAGTTGGTTAGAAGAGTTATTGTTTGGTAACTAAATGGTTCAATTTTGCATTGAATGGGTCATGTAACGAGATGTGGCTTTGCCAATTTATTCATCATAAACACGTCACACTTTACTTCTTATCTTTTTATTTATTCTTTAACAATTCCTTTTGTTGCTCATCTTTGATTCTAGCTATCAACTGGCATCGTCTCGTGAATTTCGGTGACCTTAAATAATAATAACAAAAAGGCATTATTGCACTTGTAAACTAAAGAGAAATTGCATATAAACTTGAATTATATGACTTATATATATTTAATAGCATACACATTTATATGCAAAATTAATAAAAATGTGACCCCTTTTAAGTGGAGGCTATGAGCGACGACACTTATTACATATCCTTCCGAGACCCCTCTGCTTTCAACTTACACGCACTAATATTTTTCTATGCATTATTTTCCTCTAAATTTACATACGTTATAATTATTAATTTTTCGGAGTATACAAAAGAATGCATTTTTTGCATCAACCATTTATTTATATCATCTCACAATTTAGAATTGGTGTAACTCCAGATATTTATAAATCGAAATAGTACATTTAATCTTAATTTATAAAAACATTTAGACTTCTAAATCAGTTTTCTTATTTAGATCCAAGATACTAATCAAACGTTCATTTTCATGCAGAATCATGTTCATTTAGCATCTTTGATTCATTTAACGCTAATTCATATTGTTTTATAGCGTGTTATTAGAGGCGACCAACCTAACCTTTAAAAAGAAAACAGTGGAGTGTAAGGTGATGATTCTCGAATGATAAGTGAGTTGAATAAGTGAAAGATATTTCATAGATATATCATTGCGAGTAGTCTTGTAAAAAGTGTTCAAATATGGGTGGAAAGTATATATAAGAGAGGTGATTTGTACACTTGTGTTTTTGATTTGCACCCATAACATGTAAGCAATTAAAGCATGTTATTACATTTAGTAGAGTCCATCCAAGTGCTCAAACTTCATTATTTTTGTGGTGAAAGTAACAAGATACGTGGGTCTCACGAAAATGATTAACAAAAGACACTCTTTATTAGTTTGCATATATAAGAGCGTCCGGTGTGATCTTCTCATCCCTCGCCGTGCCAGTGTGGCTGGCTCCTCATCCCTTGCCACCACAGCGTGTGTCTTCCTCATCCTTTGCCAAAACGCTCCTCCTCACCTGCATAGCGAGCAAATTTTTTTGACAAAAGAACCGTTTGTATTGGGGCCCAATTAATAAAAACGGTAATATTACCGTTTAACTTTTAACTTAACACACTTTCACTCTATAAAATACCAATTCAATACACATTATTTTTCACATACAATCCAATACACTTTACTCTATATATCCAAATCAAGAAAAAAAAAATGTCTCAAAATCCTAACAAAGGCGGGTATTTCACGAACCTCCTCACCTCAAACCCACAACAATACGGGGGTTTGTCAAACCCGTCTACCTCCTCGTCACAAAATTCTAACTCGATGTCACCACAAATACCTCAATATGGTACACAACAATTCAATCCCGAGACAATTTACCGTAATCAACAATACGCGTTTCAACATGGATTCACAAATCATCCCCAACAACACTTTCCGGAACCACAGTTCTATAACCCGTCACAACCTTTAAAGTGGCCTCAATCTCAACCACAACAACACGTTGAATCACAACCGTCGGGTTCACAATTCAAAGGACCACAAGCACGTGAACCGGGCAAAGGTAAAGGAAAGAAATCTATGGCAAAAAAAAAAAAAAAAACAAAAAATACCATGGATTTGGACGCCGACGATGAAAATGACTTTGAGGAGCTAGGTATGCGTGTGGTTAGGAAGTGTAGCAAGGAAGAAGAAAGGCTTCTTGCGAAAATTTGGGTAGAGGTTTCTCAAGATAAAGATATTGGAAATGACCCTTCTGAGGAGCACTTTTGGAACCAGATTTTGGAGATGTTCAACCTTCGTTCTGATCGTGAGCCTCGTAGAAAAAATATGCTCATGGGTAAATGGACAAGGATTAATGGTGATTGTAAAAAATTCAACGTTGTTTACAAACATTTGCAGCGTAGAAGCGGTGAAAGTGACCATGATCAACTCGAAAATGCGAAGACCAACTTTGAAAACCGCTTTGGAAATAAAAGCTTCATGTATGTTCACGTTTGGGAGATTTTGAGACACTACCCTAAATGGGATGCCAAGGAGCCAATTGACATTACTTGTTTCTAGGATATATTCGGCTTTGACAAGCGACCTTGTCCCGACGGCGCCAAAAAGAGCCGAGCTGCAAAGAAACAAAAGTCAGACTTCAACGTCGAGCTCCGGAGGGAGTCAAACGAGTTCTTTTTTGGGTCAATTATCCGAAAAGTATTCGCAAAAAGCTGACGTTCAAATGGCCGCATACGAGGCGAGGAGGGAGAAGGAAGTGAAGACGTTAGAGATAAAGGAGATGAAGTTTCTCCTGCTAGATCCCGACATGATTACTGACCCGGTAAAAGCCGATATCATCCGAAAGAGACAAGCAAAAATAATGAAGAAA
>JARVZY010009738.1:0-23742 GCA_030686995.1 Artemisia argyi
CAGCAAGTATATTCGCATATGGGTAGACAAGCAGTGGGAAAACGTACATTATGACCTGCGTCACCCAATATGCCATATCAAATATATTCAACTACATAACACAGGTGTTCCAATAGAAACGATTTTTAAATCTTAATCTTAAGGGCATGTTTATATTTCAGCAAGTTCATAGAAAACTCGTGTTGAAATTTTCTGCCATAGAAATATATAATGAATGTGTTAAGAGACCTTAGCACAGATGGTACTCCATTTAGACTCCTCGATGATCCAGAGGTGAGTATTTATCTGTTAATCACAAAACATTTATTGGTATAAACATGTTATAAAGTTCATCAATGGCTTTGTTGTTAAAGAAATACCAGACACAAACATCACATTCTTGAAACTGAACACTCGATGGGAACAAGTTTGTGAATATGTTTGCTTCGGGATCGTGAAGGCTTTGATGCCATGACTGGAGACTGTCAGCTTTGACCAACTTTAGCAGTGATGTTTGACCCAATAAGATATGTTCGATGATGATGAACAAAGCGTTCAAGATGTGAATCACTAATTCCAGTTAGTTCAGTAAGGGAGTGGGTCCTATTGAGTGAATTTTAGAAAGTTTGTTGACGATTTTAGTTTATTTAGAGTGTATTCGCGGATGAATTGTAAATAATTATGAGTTTGTGAAATGATTTTTCGATTATTCAAGTACAATAAAATGGTTAAACATCTCCCTGAAGGAATTAGACGAGATATCAAGTGCCCACTCTTTATTTACATGTCAACTTATTATACATGATTAGAATGCATGTCAACTTATTTAATAATGCTAAGAAGGTTCGAGCGAGGTATTTGTTCTTAATCCGATTTTTATTGTATACCATATATGTCAAACCTAACTACTCACTAGACTCAAAAGTCTCATAATTAGATTTGATAGTTTTATCAAGCAAGTGAAAGTATTACTTAAAGTTTTTGCTGCATATATGTGTTCATTTTTTGTGTTAAGAATCTTTGTTTTATATTCATCTTTTTCAAGTGATAAGCTAACATGGAGTTGGGCAAGGGGTCACAGTGGTGTAGACGCAAAACCCACCCGTGAAATCCCTATTTTGGACAGCAAATAGCATGTTCAAAAGCCCTATTTGCGAGAGCATAGAAGCTTCACTGAACACCCCATTTATGACAGCATATAGCACACGCAAATACCTCGATTTATGACAGCGAAATCAGGTCCTGAAGTTGGCTTAAAATCTATTGTAATAGCATTAACTTAATAGACATAGTAAGTTGGACCTGTTGTGTAATGTGTTATGTATGAGGGTTTGGTCATTGTTCAATGATTTAAGGGGAGCATGTAACCTTATATACGCTTAAATCCATATGTAACTTAATTTAATACGGTTGTGATTATTTACTGTGGAGTCTTAATTATGCTTCATTCTTTAAGATTTGAGGAGAGCATGTAACTTTTTATGCACTTAAATCCATCTGTAACTTAATTTGGAGATCGTGGTGTGAAGGGAATGATACTTGCTGCCAAGTGTGCCCGAGAGAATAAAGTTCCATACATTGTCATTTGATTAAGAATGCAAATGTTATAAATTCAGACTCTATGTTAGTTGTTTCATCTGCTTTTCACCATTTCAAACATTATTTTTTTTTACCAATGCATACATATCTTGGGATGGAAAGGGAAAATGGTACTGAATCTGATGAGCATACACCCATTCCTGTTGTAATATTCATGCGAGAGGAATTTCAGATTTCTTCAATTTTAGATACTATGCTTTTCATTGTTTCACTTGCTTCTTACAGATGGAACCCGAGTAAATGGTGAAATGGTGACCGCGCCCGTATATTTAACAACTCAACATGCTGCTGGGAAGGCATTTACAAGTGGTAAATGATAGGACGGTCACAACTTGCATTTTTTATGGCTAAAATCTAATAATCGTGAAATTCCCTTACCTACCTCTAAAGGAAATTCATATGTTTTTGTCTCGCATTTGATTATAAATCACATACTATGTTCTTACGAACAACTTTATAACTTTTAATTATCTAATAAAAGTTAACGTCTATTTTTTTCCGTCTTAATGCATTCAATAATTTGACATGTTTATAACGATATTCACTAATAATTATGTCAGTTTGGTCATTTAGAGTAATAAAAATGTACCATTGTAGATAATCAGGTGGCCCAGACTCAAATGACACATTTTTGTATGACCAAATTGGCATATAAATTTGTACATGCTCTGAAAAGCACATCACTAATTTATAAAAAAAACTTTTTATCTTTATGTATATCTGTGAAAAAGTATTCTTTCTGTTCTTTTACATAAAATTCTCCACAAAATTTTATATAAGACAATAGGTAAGTAGCAACTTGTGTAACATATAGTGTATACATATTTGAATATTTTACACTTTTAGATAGTTAATTGTGATGTTTGCACATACACGAAAATCAAGGCCATTGGCCTATGGAGTGGTGTTTGAAGATTCATTAGGGAATAAGCAAAGGTGAGAAGAAGGATGAAATCATACTATCTGCTGGTGCACTTGCACCATCAAAACGTGGTGAGTAATCCTTATTCACTACATAAATATGTTATGATGTTCGTACTTAACTAACCGTTGTTTAATTTATTCGTTGGACACTTCATTACCCACTTTCTTTCGCTATAGTAAAATATGTCAACATTAATAACATCTACACTTTTCAACCATTTTTTACCACACTTCTTTCGCTATAAAATAATATGCCAAAGATATTTATAAGCCATGCCCGCCCATCGGGCGGGCTTCGAAATCTAGTATATATATATATATATATATATATATATATATATATATATATATATATATATATATATATATATATATATATATATATATTCAAAACAGTAGTTTGAGGGTACATAAGCTTCTAATAAGCTCACTTCTCTTTTGATAAGCTCGTAAAGCTGTTCAATAGCTTTGTATGAGCCTTATCTCAGTCCATAGCAGTGTTACATTTAGCCATTAGTTCAAGTAAGTTTTCCTTTAGATCCTGCATTTTTACTAGTTCATTTCTGTGCATTATTTTACTTCTTATTATATGTTTTAGTAGCTTGTAGTTGAGTTGCATCATTAGTTATAGAACTTTTCATCCTGAGTCTAAATTTCATAGTGTACTGCCGTTATATAGTTCACTCTGCGTTATTGTGTTTTCAATGTCCTTAGTTGTTTTCCACTGTTCAATTAGTTTCTAATTAAGTCTTATAATCCATTTCAGTCATAAAATCAGTAGGTTTAGTCTTATACCAATAGTTGTAGGATATCAGCTCATATAAGAGGGTGTTTGGTTTAGGCTATTTGTGGTGATCTTGATGTTAAATTACTATTTAACCTCTACAAATAGGCTTCTCAGGTCATATGAGGTTTAGACATAGCATATAATTTATAGGTATAGAGCAAAAAAAAAGTCAATATTCATTGTTATACCCTCTACTGCCTACATACTTAATATTCTTAACCTACCATTTTAATTTTAGTTGCATTTTGTGTCTAACTAAGTGTTCTTTCATATTTAAACATCATCATTAGATACCTAGAGTTAGATTTGATTCATCAAAATTAGGTTTAGTCAAAGTTTGAATGTAATTAGAAAGTCAAATAACGAGCGGCCTGTAGGGTTAGTAGTAGCTGAACTAGGGTAGTTTTAGGGGTCCTGTTGTGGATTGAATTAGTTTTTCTTTCGTTTTCTAGGCTCCCTGTAGTTCAAACTTCATTTTGCCCCCATTAGATCCCACTTTATAGCTTATTAGGTTGCCTAGAAATAAGCTGCAATAAGGAGTGTTGAGATCTTGGCTCCTCTTTCATTTAGAGGCCTGCTTTTGTTTTTGGTTGTTCTAATCTGAAATTTAGTTGTTAATTAGAGATCATTGGCACCTATAATTGCCTTCCTCATTGAGCTTTTGCTTTTTCCTTCTTTTGTTTGCTTATTTACTTCTTAATACGTGCTTATTGAACTTGTTTGTGCCCAAACCTTCGTTTCTGTGATCATTTGACCTCATTTCTGTTCCATTAAGCTTGATTTAGTTATAATTTAATTTTGTCAAAAGTTTGGGTAAAAATTTGGTCAAAGTTCTTATTATTAAGCACTCAATTTAAGCAGTTTCATAGCTGATTGCATTTCCACAGCTTATTTTCTACTTTTCAAATTTTTCTTAAGTTTAGAATAATATTTTAGATTTTCTGTAATTTTTTCATATTTTTCTAAATAGAATTACTATTTTTCTTATTTAATTTTCATTTTTAATCAATTTTAAATACTTTTTAAATACTAAAAAATCTAAAAAAATCAGAAAAAGGCAAGAAAAATCCAAAAATATTTTAGAAAATTATTTTCATTTATTTTATAATTTTAGAAATTTATTTTGTATTTTTCCCAATTATTTTGAATTTTTAATTCAATTTAATAGTTTTTAATTCCCAAAAATTACACAAAAAGCCAAAAAAATTAGTTTTTAGTTTTAAAATTACTTTTTAGTTATTTTATAATTTTCAAAATTTATTTTTCATTTTTCTCACCTTATTTGCATTTTCTTTTGATTATTAGTTAGATTAATTAGTTTTAATGCATAAAAATAAATAAAAAGTCAAAAAAATATTTTTATTTTTCTTAAAATTTTCTTTTATCATTTTTAACTTTTCAAAATTATTTTCAAATCCGTAGGAGTAGTGTAGCTTTAAATTCGCGTTTCATTTTGTACGTTAACGTTTATTTTCCCGTTTTAAGTTTGTTTAATTAAAATACGTGCTTAAATGATTATTTATGCTTCATTTGTTATTTCATTGTATAATCTCATCAAAATCACTTTTTACCACTTTCACTACACGTTTCACAAATTGGGAATTGAGAATTTCATTCACACCTTCGTTGGGACACGACCCAGGGAAATACTTTCCTAAGCATTTCTTCGGAAAAATAATCACTATACTAAAACGACTACATCAATTTTGGCGTCGTTGCCGGGGAAGGTTGAAGTGAATTTTTTATTTTCGTTTTCAAAATTGTGTTTTGAAAACTTTCCTTGTATATATTTTCTATAAAAACCAAAAAAAATTGAAAAATCAAAAACACTTTTCCTAAAGTGTTTTCAAAAATACCAAAAAAATAATAAAGTTACAGCCTCGACTCTCCCGTGGAAGGGTGGGCATTGTAAACCAAATAAGCTTAACAACATAAGAATGCGTGAAATTAGTTGCTAATCGGATTACTTTAATTCTACAACCAAATAAGCGGGAAATACGGAAGCTTTGACATTAAATTGCAAGCTGAAGAGAGATCCATTCTTCTCTCCCGTTCCGTCGCGAGTAGATTTGAAGGAAACGGTTACAATTAACGTAACGTTTGAAAAACAAAAGAAAATAAAAGTTTTAAGTTTTTGAATTTTGTTTTCCATAATAAAAATACAAAAAGATTTTCTTTTTCCATTTTGGTTTTCCTTTTATTTGAAAATTAAAAACCAAAAATAATCTTCTTCTCCTCTTATCAGTTGATTCTTCTTCTTTAACTCTCTAAACCAATAATTCTTATGGATCCAACTTGTTTTAATTGTGGAAATCCCTCAGAAGAAGGAGTACTTTGTGAATGGTGTTTTTGCAAAGAATGTGGATTTACTTGTGGATTTTGTATGTGTTATGCTTCGAAAGCTGAACCCACATTCACCTCCTATTATGATCCAAACTTTTCCAATTATTGTCACAACGATTTCAATACATATGAGCAAGTTCCGTACTTCAATAATGAATCGTTTCAAAATGCACCGACCTCACAACTACAAAATGGTTGTGAGAATTGTGGAGGTCCACACTTTAGCACCGATTGTCAAACAAGGAAATCGTTTCCTTATGACAATAATTATCACGACCAACCTCCACAATACAACACGATTCTCATGGTTCAGAATGAGATTCTTAAAATGATGACTGCTCAAAATGAGTTTAATGAGCAGTGTCTAACTGCAATAAACCTTTTTAAAGAGAAAATTCGTAAAAGAGAACAAGTTAACACCATTAAGAGTGATGAAAATGAGCCTTATAAAGAAGAAAATTCTCCGATTAATCTCACTCCGTCTTGTGAACCTTTAAATGTTTAAAATTGTTCTATGACATCTCTCGACGACGATTTCTTTGAAAATACGGCTTTTAAAATAAAAATTGAACAACTTTACGCCTTGTCAAAAATTTCGAGAATTCGTGTTAATGGGCCATCGGTTCCTACTCCCTCTCCGACTAGGGAAATGGAACGAGAAACCGAGGTGACAAAGGACTCGGTACTTTCCACTAACAATGGAAGTGCTAAATACGTCCAACTGACGGTTATCCAAGAGTCTAAGCCTACAATTGATCCAAATCCGTCAAGATTTGATCCTAACCTTTCTCGATTTACGGTTAAGAGTTCGTCAAGCAAACGTGCTGAGCTTAAAATGGTGTTTAGAAGAATTGACTTACCTAATCTTCAAGAACAACCGGAGACCATAACGGAAGTGGTGGAAATCCCTAGCTCTCAGAGCAAACCATTTGTCCCACCTCCGGATTCTTCAAGATGTTTTTCGAGACTTGAATCTATCATTCCCGATTCTTCCCGTCCTTTCCTCACACCAGTTGAGGGAAGTGATCCCGTTTTGGAAAAAGCCGATACTTCTCTTGATAACAATGATTCTATTTCGACTGAGATTGATACGCCGTCAGATCCTTTGGTGCCCGAGCTCCAGGATTCTTTACCCGATTTTGAGAAATATGTTTTTGATACGACTGAAGAATATGAGTTATTCCGATTGAGAATTCGAACGATCCTGATGAGATATTCTTCGATTCTGACAATGATGATTCGATATCTTGTGGAGACATCGACTATGTGGACGAATTACCTTCTGAGCTCGTCAGCTTAGAAGAAGAGAATGGTGAAGAAGTGGACAATGAAATCCATGATGAAGCTCTTCATGAAAAATTATTGAATATGAATCTTCTCATTTCTAAAATTGAAGCATTGAAAGATCCTCCGATTTCTTCTCCTATCCGCGTTATGGATAGTGATTTCTTACCCGAGCTTGAAATTTTTCGGTTTGAAGAGACGAATAGTGGCAATCCCACTATTCATGCTGATATCTCTCTTCCGGAATATGAGCGTTTTGATTTTGATATTGACTCTTTACTTATTTCCGATAATTCGTCACGTGACCCTCTTTTAGAGGATGCTGATCCATTTCTTGCTGCGGATGACTTGATACCACCGGGTATTGAGAATGACGTTCAAATAAATATTCTTTCCGATTTACCTTCTTCTCGTCCACCGGCGAAACCACCGGATATAGATTTTGAATCAGAAACGAGTGAAGATATTTTTTGAGTGGTGGACGAGACTTATGATCATGATGATCCTGTGCTTGATATTTTACCCACCCAACCCACCCTTGATTCTGAAATTGACTATGCTTTTACCATCCGAGTGTTTTATCCGTTCTTTGCTTATCCCATTATTTCTTCACTTTTCCACTCCACCGGGAGTGAGGATACCGTCGTTGACCCCGGCATCTCCGTTTTTCATGCCAGGTATCCGTTCCATCTGCTCTCCCCAAGGACGAATTAATTTAGGGATCAAGTCAAGCTCATGTGACTCGGTAATAAAAAACAAGCGCTTCGTGGGAGGCACCCCATGCTTATCCATTTTCATCTTCTTTATTTTCTTATTTCTTAAGTAAAGTGACGTGAGGGGGTGACCCTTTCCAAACTCGTGTTTTCGTGGTTGTTTTTGAATGTTCAGGAATTTCCCCCAAGTTTGAGGACTCTCGTGCTCGTGGTTTGTCGTTCTCTCCACTCGAGTCTCATCCTTCGCTGTTCTTTCAGAAATTCACCATATCCAAAATCTTATCGACTAACATTTATCTCTTGGCATACTTTATAAATGGCCTTAGATTTTACGTAAGACTACCCGTACCCTTAAAACATTGAGGACAATGTTTCACTTTAGTCTGGGGGGGGGGGGGTGAATCTTCAATTCGATTTGACCTGTACCATCGTCTGAGCTGTTAACTTACGCAACTCCGTTTTCCACCAAAAATTTTAAATTTTTTCCCCCTCTTTATAAAAAAAAATATGATAATATATGATATAATAAGATTTGACACCTTGTTTTGACTTTCCTACCGGCGAGAGTAGAAATAAATGTTTCGACTTGACCGGGCGTGTTGAGCCCTAGCTCGTCTCCCTTAACCAATATAATCAAAAGATTATGGCTAAGCATCCGTTGATCTCATTACTTGGGATTTTAAATTTTCGGAGATCGAGGAATGATAGAGTTTATTTAGAAGTTTCATGCTAAACGTGGAGTAGTTGGATCTCTTTAGAGCCCACGAAAGGTACTTGTGGCCTCCTTGTTCCCACAAGATTGCACACCAATAATAATAGATCTCTAGGATTAATTAAGTGTATGGGGTTTGGGCAATACTTAGTTTTTTCTCGTTCCCAACAAAATCTCTGCATATAGGAGTTTGGTACACATAGGGGTATTGCCAGCGTTACGGTGAAATAGACTATTGCATCTTGCCGGTTCGCAGCCGATGTTGTGATCTTAGTAAAGGCCGTAGGACTCGGGGTTTGGCATATGATTATGAATATCAATAATAATAGTCCAAAGCCAAATAAAAAGGCAGAGGAATCCAAAGCTATAAAAAAGCAGTGGATATAAATCCTAGGTCATAATAAAGCTCTTACATCTTGGCGGCTCATAAACCGTTAAAGAAATAAAGGACTAAGGACCAAGTATTATTAAAGTGCTTATAATTATGCAAAAATGCCAAGCTTCGACTCCGGGGGTTTCCCTAATAAAAAGCTTCTGTTTCGGGTCTCAAACATGGGATGTCTCGTTCGTAAATAAAAACGGGGCCTCCACAAATCGTGTTTTCGAGGGAAAGTTTGGAAACTACTTAGCGTTCAAATTTTGTGCTCTTATCGGACTAACAAATATCAAAACGAGAAAATATGAAGCAATTCCTTTCTCACAATTTAAAATCTTGAGATACAAAACATAGGACCTGGGAACAAGAGGTAATGACACAAATAACTTTTGTGGGTAGTGTTAGCACCTAACTTGTGGATAAACAATGATCTCGATTTTATGCTTAGTTTGGGAGCTTGTGAAAAATCAAGGATGACGATTTTTATCCGTATGGTCTCTTCTCTGTGAGACGTGTTTCTACTCGTTGACCCTGAAAGTTATCAACAGATAAGAATTGATAATGAAAGTCAAGGCAAACCGTCACCTATATAAAAATGAAAAATACAAAAAGAGTTGTAGTAGTTGTTATTCATGAAAATCGGAAAACAGAGCTTTTTTATGAATAAATGATACGATTTTGATATCTCTTTTGAACATCATTGCTACTTTACAACGTTAGTAAAGAGAGATTTTGAAATTATTTATCTCTTAAGCGTGAGGTGATGACATTGCGTGAGGACACGGCAATACCTTAGTCTGGGGGATTTTGATGTGTGCTTATTCACACATCCTTTTTAGCCTTAAATCAGACCAAATACACCAAATACTAACCAAATACGCCAAGAGAATGTATGTTTTTGTATTTGTGTATGTGCAAGTACGGATATGAGAAAAATGAACAAAAACAAAGCCAAAACTAACAAAAACGAGCACGAGAATGGAAAAAGGTTAAAAGCCGGAGCCGGGGAAGTAAAATGATCAAAGAAAGCTCAAATTATCATTAAAAGTCTTCAGATATTCTTAAAGTTACAAGAAAAGTCCCTAGTTAGACGATTCTAGTCCTCCAAGTTTCATCAAGTTGTCAAAAGTGGTCCTTTGAAGAAATTTTAAAGAAAAGTCAAACTCAACTCCTAATCTTTCAAGAATTGACAAAATAAGCCCTTGGATAAAAGTTTGGAAAATGGCAACAGAGGTCCCTCAAAATTTAGCAATTACAACATTGGTCCTTATCAAATTTTATTACTCCTAAATAATATAAACAAGATCCAATCTAAGCTCCTACCTAGCCCATGTCACATACAATTCCAAACAACACTAAGCCCATCACCCTTTTACATTATCCAAAGTCCACCACCACTTAATTTCTACCCGATCCAAAATACACCCTGGTCAAACTATACCCCAAGTTTCGGTCAAAATAATAATCCCAAAACAAAACACACCCCGCCCCGTTTTTACCCCCAAAATTCCCAGGTTTTACTGTGGATAAGAACCCTAAATCCCATTCCTCAAAATTACCCATCAAGATAATAATTACCTCATGATTATTGTTTCTAGAAGATGACAGCTGTTGTCAGGAATGGTCAGGGACACGTGGTCCAATCAGGAAAGACACGAAGGATTCACAATTTAATCACAATTGATCCAAGGGCTGTGATTATCAGAGTGGTGAGCAAGGGTTATCAAACGGTTATGAATGGACTCAAACAAACACAGAGGCACACAGATCAGGGGCGGAGCCAGGAATTCTTGTTAACGGGGGCCAAGATTTTTTATTTTTTATATATTTTTTATTTTTTATTATATTCTTTTTTTTTGAAATATCGCAACAACAACTTTTGCATTTGGACATTATAACGTATCTTATATATGAAAGATGGATGAATGACAAAGATCCTATAATTTCTAAATGGAAGAATATTATCAATTTTGTCAAATCGATTTTTCAAAATGTTATTCTGTTTATTTTTACTATTCATTAACACTTTTTTCAGTTTAGAAAAAAGGTTAGGAAGCTAGGCTTCAATTTCATAAGAACTCAATTATTATTGGTCATATACTTGTTGAACATAAAATTGATAAATCATAAGCCAACTAAAAACCGTATAAAACTTCTATTAGCTACCCGATTATCAATATTTCATTCTTTATTTCAAGAGTAAACACATGCCAACTAATAATACTACTACAATAAAAAGTGATGACATAACTTATGTGATAACTTTTTAACATAACAGTAAATAGTTAAATGTAAATTAAATGATTTCTTCATTCTTCTATGCATAAAGGTTCACATTCACTTTAGTTAACCTACGTGACTATTAAACCAATAAGAAGAGTCTTCATCTTCCTTTGACCTCTCCCTCTCGGCTTTTTTCTTTTCTTTTTCGTCAACTAAAATTATTTCCGGAAAAATCTTTTTATCACAAATTTTGTTTCTCTTTATTTGTTATTCTTCTTCCTAATTTAAGCATCGCTTTTATCCTAAAACACCATATTCGTAGCTTTTTGCTTTACGTGATGCCATGGCTGGAGGAACTGACGGTTGGGCCAGTTGGGGGAGGCCCAACACCTCCCTGCCACCCCATTGGCTCCGCCTCTGATACAGATTGATGACTTGGCAGATACTAGAAGCTTCATCCCTCACCCTCTCAGGCTATATAAAGCTCAGCTCATCACATCAATTAAACTGTTAGATTTTAGCAGTAGAGTTTAAATAGGAATAGGTGTAGGTTTATTGTAATTTTTAGATCATTTTACTGTTTTCTTATAATTGTATTCAGTTTACTGTTTTATTGTTAGTTGAAGATTTGACAAACTGAATTACTGTTCGATTAAGATTTAATTTCAGTTTACATTATTTGTTATTTCATATATATATATATATATATATATATATATATATATATATATATATATATATATATATATATATATATATAGACTTAGGTTAAAATAAAAAGATGGTTAAAATAAAAAGAATAGGAAGCCACCATATCGTGACATGTGTCCCATTCCCACTCCCTCCTTTTTTTACTCTTAGGGGCTTTTTTGTCTTTTAATATCTTTCCCTTTATTATATATATAAGTTTTTTCTCATTATCACTAGAAAAAACACACAGTCGACTTATCCACCGTATCTTTCCACACACTCTTTTCTTCTTATCCAGCGTGATCATTCTCCACCGTGATTATTCTCGACCGTATTCCACCATGATCATTCTCCACCGTATTCCACCATGATGTCGATCGATTCTAACCAGTGTTCATCATCATTGTCTAACCAGTGTTCATCTTCTAGTAATAATCATTCATCATCATCATCAACAATTTCTTCAACATCATTTAATCATGATCGTAAGTTTGATATGTTTTTTATTATTTTGTTAGTGATTTTAATTGATTTAAAATAATATTTTTATGTTTAAATCACTAATTTTGAATTTATTATGTTTATATCAAACCTACACACCATGTGTTTGATGATTAGTAATTAGATTTTGATTTAGGTTATGTATAAGTTTGATGTAGTAGATTTATAAATTTGATGCAGTAGATTTGTGATTATGATTTCTGTATATTAAATTTGATGCACATCAGGTGTGTTTGATGACTTATAATTAGATTTTGATGCAGTAGACGTATAAGCATGATGCAGTATATTTATGAGTATGATTTCTAGATATAGTACTAGGTTTCAGTATATAATTGTGTATTGGAATCCTGCACATCAGGTATGAGTATGATGCAGTAGATTTACAAATTTGATGCAGTAGATTTATGAGTATGATTTCTATACAGTAAATTTGATGCACATCAGGTGTGTTTGATTACTAGTAATTAGATTTTGATGCAGTAGATGTATAAGCATGATGCAGTAGATTTATGAGTATGATTTCTAGATATAGGTTTCAGTATATATATGTCTATAGGTGATACGTGGGAATCGCACCAGGCTTTACCTCTCAAGGGATCCTGAGAAGCTTACAACCCCCACCAGGCAGTGTACCTGATCGTTGTAGTATAGTATAGTGACAAGTACCGGGGGATTGATCGTTCAGCTAGGAATAGTGTCGCTAGGATTAGAAAACCTAAATACTAGTTCTAAAGGTGAGGGATGATTATTTTTGTATTTTTATATTTTTTAGAAAGCAAGTAAAAATCTCAGGTTTGAAGGATTTGGGCGGAATTAGTTGCTAATCAACTAACCCAATACTAAAGATGCAATCAAAATAAAATACTAGAAATGAAAATAAACTAAATTATACTAAGGTTGTAAGCAATAAGTGGAGAAAATGTGTTTACTTAGATTTCACTACTCCCTAGACATCTTTTACACGTTAATTACTTGTTATAGTTGCATGGATGACGGATCGTATTCCTTAATACCATTCATGGGGTGGCGCACTTAACTCCCCAATTCTATGAGCTCTTATCTCCTCCTATACCATTCCCAGCACAACCATAGGGATTATAAACAGTGGCTCATGCATTAAATACAACCAATAAAGACCTAGTGCACATAGGTTCATGTTTCTTAAGACGTTCAAGCATGTTACCAATTGGAGATCTGCCAGTTTTCTTAAGCCTAACATATAAATCATTCATCCAAGACAAGTATAAACAAGTAATAAATACATAATTAACATCTAGGTTTCATTAGATCCAAGCAAACACAAGATAGATCTAGCCTAACATGATGGAATGAAGACAAGAACAAGATATAGACAACCAACACATAGACATATTGATTGAATTGAAAGAACACTTATCTCAATTACACATGAAAGGTATCAAGGGCTTGGAACCCTTGAAAAACCTATAAAATTCGCACCAAGTTCGTACTTAGGGTTTCTCCAAAACTTCTGTCTTTTTAATGTGAAAATTAGAAAACTATATATAGGAAAAGGGGTCTGACGGCGTCAAGACCAAGCTTGTGACGCCGTCACCTCGCCGCTAAAACTCTTCTCGGACTGCCTTGATCTACATTTGATGCCGTCATGTTATATGCATTTCCAGGCCGTCATGACTTTTACTCTTGACGCCCTACTTCGTGACGCCGTCAAATCTGTACTGGATCGTCATGGAAATTTGCTCTTGACGCTGTTAGGATGTTACTCTTGACGCCGTCACCTACTGTTCCCAGCATGGAAAATTAAGACTTTGGCGTTTTCTTCACTTTTATGCTCCAAAAACGTCCGAATTGCTTCCTTTTTCAGATTTCACTCCCAAAGTACCTAAAATCACAAAAGGAACGATTTAGGGCAATGTTTGATCAAATAAATTCAATTCCTGGCTTAAATGACCCCCTAAAAGTGGTTCATTTTTCGCCTCATCAATAGGAATCCTGCACATCAGTTGTGTTTGAGTATGAGTTTGATGACTAGTTATTAGATATAGATGCAGTAGATTTATGATTGTGATTTCTAGATATAGGACTAGGTTTCAGTATATAAATATCTATAGGAATCCTGCACATCAGGTGTGTTTGATGACTAGTAATTAGATTTTGATGCATTAGATGTATAAGCATGATGCAGTAGATTTATGAGTATGATTTCCACATATAGGACTAGGTTTTAGTATATAAATATCTATATGAATCCTGCACATCAGGTGTATTTGATGACTAGTAATTAGATTTTGATGCATTAGATGTATAAGCATGATGCAGTAGATTTATGAGCATGATTTCCACATATAGGACTATGTTTCAGTAGATAAATGTATATAGGAAACCTGCACATCAGGTGTGTTTGATGAATAATAATTTTGTAGTAGATAAATGTCTATAGAACATCATGTTTTGTTGGTGACATTTGTGTTTGATCTTAGTAATGATTTTTGTGTATGTGATGCACTACTTTTCATTGGGTTATTATTTACATTCTTTGTGTTAAACGTACAGATGCAGGTGTTGAAACCGTTCAAGTTAGAGATCATGTTGGTTTTTATGTTTGTGGAAAAGATGGAACTAGGACATGGTTTCCTTATTGTCTTGAAAAACCTATTGAAGGTTGTCAGTTTATTTCAGTTGAACAGGCCTATAATTTTTATGCGTCGTATGGTAAAAAGGGAGGTTTTGACATACGAAGAGGTGGTCAGTACAAGGCAAAAGGTTTTGCAGATGCAACGTTGAAGTATTTCTATTGTTCAAGAGAAGGGTTAAATCAAAATTCCAACGCCAAATCTGATGATATTAATAGAGATAGTGATATAAGAGATCAAAGTGAATTCAGTGATGTTTCTCAAAGGTTTGGTGATTTGAAGAAAAAGAAAAGGAGGAGGACTTCTTTTAGCTGTGGTTGTTTGGCATCACTTACAATTAAGAAAATAGGAAACATTTTTCAAGTTACTAAGTTTGTAGATGGACATAACCACCCCCTAGTAGCTGAAAAAGATATGATTTTTATGAAGAATTCAAGGAACATGGGTTATACAAAGCATCATTTTCTTTATCAAGTTTCAAATGCAAATTTTGGTCCTGCTATTGGGTTTAGATTGATGAAACAGCTCCATGGTGGGTTTGATCGAGTTGGTACAACAGTCATTGACTGTAAGAATCAGAAGAAAAGAATTAGTGTTTTTATTGGAGATAGAGATGCTCAAATGGCTGTTGAGAAGTTGCTGAGTCGAAAACTTCATTCGCCTTGTTTTTTTGTCAATTATTTTAAAGGTGAAGCATATATTCTTTACTTCATTAAAGTTTAACTATTTTCTAGTGCATCATAGTTTATTTTATAGTGCATCACAGTTTAGATTATGCAGTTTTAGTTTCTTACATTTTAATTTTTTTTTGTTTAGGTGTTGATGATAAATTGGCTGTGTTAAAACTTAGACCTTGATAGATCTTCTGAGCACTCTAGAATCGTTAGTAATGTTAACGTAATCACCAACATACTAATAGACAATCTCTGTACCTTGTATTTTAAAGCGGAAACAAACACAAGTTTTAATACTAAGAACAATTGATCCTCTATGGATCTTTTAATAATTATCAAAGTGTTTTCTAAACACGTTAATCAATACATAATCGTGTGTTTCTTTTATACACAAGGAACCCTAAACCGTTTCACAAGAAACGTATATTCTAAAACTTCTAAAAGATATGCATTATCACTTCCTAAATAAACTCATGCATATCCTAACTATATTACATAAAACACGGAAAAACTATATCCGCAGAAACTAATCATGCTGAACCTAAACTTCAGCAGAAACAATCTATAAGCAGAATATGTCTCTTCAGCAGAAACCATCAGCAGATTCTTCAACAGAATTCTCTCTTAGCAGAATTCCCAACAATCCTCCCCTAATCTTGAATTTGACATGGTTAAGTTCAAGATTCTTGATAGATCTTTGAAGTTACATACCAAGAGGATTGAAATCGAACATCATCAGTAAAGAATCATCATCAGCAGAATCTCTATGATCAGCACATACTTGAAAACTCCATTCTTTGCAGCAACAAATGACCAAATGTACATCAAAACAAATTAGTTTCATACTATTCTCATCACATCCAGGTGTGTTAACTCTTGTGAGAGGTGAATCATTGAAAATAATGGATTTGATGTCTCTTTACCAATAGCCATCACTACTGGAGTAGCTAAATGCTCTAAGTTCGAAAACTATGGTACACTGATGACCAAATGATTTTTAGCAAATCATCAGCTATAAACGGATTTGAGATGTCTTTACCTGTAGTCGTTTGCTCAGGACTAGTCAATTATTTTGATGAAAAATCATCTTGGTCAACTGAATACCAAATATGGATTTCCACTGCCTTTACCACAAGCCATATACATGTGGGCTAGCCAATTATTTGGAATCCATAAAGGAAAAGTCCATGGTCAATTGACAACCATTTCAACTCTCAGCAATGAAGCATAGGTGAGTTGAGTACCTTATGGTTTTGAGCAAACCATTACAGCTATCAACAGATTTGATGTGTCTTTACCAAAGCTGTACCCTTTGGACTAGCCAACTTTTTGATGGAATAGTCAACATCAGGTAAGTTGATAACCAAAGAAAGTGTGATTAACACTAAACCTGCATACAACATACACAATACTATACAAAAATGTTTTTTTTATATACTAACAAAAGAAATAAATATACAACAATATACCATCAAATAGAAGCTGCTCTGGAAGTCCTAATCCTGAGTTTGAACACTTTCACCAGAGATTCAGCAAACAATCTAGCATTCCCAACTGGATCAGGAGGAATCTCCAACTTTTGTTGAAGCATTTTCTCCATCAGTGACACTGTCAGAGGATACCTTTTGCCAATATCCATAATAAGTCTGAGTCCAGATGTAGTTTCCAACACATGAACATATGGCATAGGATAAAACTTCCAACTCTGAACCTTCCATCTCTGATTGTTTTTCCATATGTCATAACCAGCACCAGTGGGAGTAGAAGAATCAAACAACACTCTGAGGTCACCCAATAAATACAATCCAAACCTTGTAGAAGTATGATTTGCATAAAATTTGTGAACCAAATCATTGAGAGTGAGTAAATCCTGATGATCCACAAGATGTAGTATTTCTTGTAGAAATGTAAATGATAGAGAATTTTTATCTAGTCTATAAATGGTATTTATCTGTCCATTTTTAGACAACTCCCAGTGAACCAAAACATCTCTAATTGCCTCAGGCGAATCATCAGGGGATCCTTCTTTGATAAATGAAGCATCAGAAGCATTCACATCTATTAGTCTTTGTGCTGAATGTGAAGTTCTGACTTTAGCCATTCTCTTAGCCCTTCTTCCAGGAACATAAATGGCATCATGAGGTAAAGAAGATTCATCAGGAACTTCAGCTTCAGCAGATACACCTTCTGCAGCATCAGTTTCCACTGATGGATTATTGAATTGTTCATCAGTAGAATCCTGAGAAGATTCAAGTGCAGCAGATGCATATTGTTCATCCATATCCTTCCTCATCTGTTTGGCTCTAGCAGCTTGAAGCTCTACCTCTCTTTCCTTAATCTCATGAAATCTTGCCATGTCAGCTTGTTGTTCATCATCTAACCTTTTAGCAGCCTCTTCACCCAACCTTTCCTCCTCCATTTGTTTCCTGGTTCTCTTTCTAGATGGAGGATCTTATGCTATCACTTTATCTTTACCTTTATTAATACAAGATGAAGCAGCAACAGGTGGTACATCAGCAGAACTGGCAGGTAAAGATACCTTATCAGCAACAACAGGAATTTCTATATTAACAGATGAACCAGCAACAGCAAGATTGGTAGGAACATTCTTAGGACCACCTATTCCATCTTTGTCACACCTAGACTTGATTCTATTATACATCTGAACCAATTTTTCATCTGAAAGTGCGCAGACTTGTTTCCTAGTCCAAGCATTGGTATATAAAGCACTGCTTTGACTTTTCACATATGTTCTCAAATAGTCCCTTTGTTGTGCTTGAGTCATGGGTTTATCTCTTTTTGCTTTGGCTCTTTGTTCATCTGCTGATTTCTTCCTCAACTTCATCTGTTTCACAATTTCAAAAACCCAATCCTTTTTGTCCACCTTATCACCAAGAATTTCTGCAGCTAACTCAGGAGTAGTAATCATTTGTTCTCCAATATGCTGCCATTCTGACTCATCAAAATTTTGAACAGCAGCATCCAATTCTTTCTGTCTTTCAATAGGCAAGGTAGAAATATATCTTTGTGTAGCAGACTGATATTCTGAATCAAATTTTGCTTGCTCTGCCTCAGCCATATCTGAACTCCTCTTATAATCTTCCCATTCTTTAAAGAGTTTTTCTTGTGCAACTCTTTCTTTAGCTGTAACAAGCTCATCATCACCCACTTCAACCCCTTCAGCAAGATCATCATAAGAAACATCCAAATATTCCATAGGATCAGCATTTAACTCTTGAACATCTGAATTAAGTATATTATCAGCAGATCCTTGAGGCTTGAGGGTTTCAGTGATGTCATCAGGAGAAACTTGCTTAATCTCAGATGAATTATGAATAGGGGAATTCAAATACTCTTTCCCTGCTACAAAGAATGTATCTACTGATGCATGAGCCCCATCAGTAGATTTGTCAGCAGCAATAGCACTGGATGATTGTTTCTCCTGAAGAGTATCAGTAGCTTCTGCCATAAGAATATCATCACCACTTGATACCTTGGAAGATTCAGCAGCTTTCTTTGCCAAATATTGTCTTCTACTTCGTCTGCTGAATTGAATTGTTGGCTTAGATTGAGATACTTCAGTAGCTTTAGGAGGAGCAACATGTGACTGTCTAG
Source organism: Artemisia argyi (assembly GCA_030686995.1). Lineage (NCBI taxonomy): Eukaryota > Viridiplantae > Streptophyta > Magnoliopsida > Asterales > Asteraceae > Artemisia > Artemisia argyi. The sequence continues at coordinate 19,036 of JARVZY010009738.1, forward strand.
CAACTTCAGCTAGAATTTCAAGAGAATCCAAATTTTCCTCCTGAGGCACTTCAGCAGTATCCATTATAACCTTGCTTTTCTTCTGCTGAGTCAATTGGGCCTCTAACTCCTGAACCTTTCTTTTCAGCAGCTCAATCTCACTACCAAGAGTAGACTTGGTATCAGCAAGCTCCTTTTGGAGATCATCAGTCTTTCTCATATAACTACAGAGTGAATCATATACAGAAGTGAGAGTAACAGGGTCCTCTGCTCCACCAACAGATTGCTCAGTGGTAAATGAAGCTTCATTGAACCTATCAGGAGAAACAGACTTATGTACAACATTAGGAGAGCCTTCATCAAATGGCTCTCTCATATGACTAGGTGTAGGTAATCTAGTGATCTCAGGCTCAAGGGACTGAATAGTCTCTTCAATCTCATGTGTTTGCTCAACTGGAGCAATCTGAGATGGTGAATTAACAGGACTAGGTGACATATGGGCAGGGGAAGGTGGTGGTAGGTCAGAAGAAACAGGTAATGGTTCAGCAGTTGTAGCTGGCTCTTCCTCAATTATCACTGAAGGATTACCATCAGTAGCAACACCAGAAGATGATGGATTACCATCATCAGGAGCATTTTGAGTAGGCATATTGCCAGCATCATCACCCTCAATTACATTATCATTGCCATGTGGCAAAATAGCATCTAATAGAGGGCGATGTTCCCCAGTATAATTTGTTTTCATTGAGGCAAACAACTTAGAACCAAGACTCTTAATAGGCACATGAATCCTATCTTCAGTGGTTATGTCTAAGATAATTTGTAAAAACGTAGGGTACATTAAGAACTTATGCTGTTGTTTATCAATATTTTCTAGCATATTTTCAAAAATAAACTTTGAGAAATTATAAGTTATACCCTTAAAAAGACAGAATACCACAACCCAATTGTAGAGAGAATTGCTCCCATCCACCACACTTGTTGCTTATACATTGGAGCAGCAAATGCACCAAATACCTCCACTTGGGACAAAACTGATTCTTCTGCCACTTAGTAGTTTCAGTGCTTTGATATCCAGCTTCCCTTAGCCCAGCAAGTATCTCAGCAGTATTGGAGTGATAAACACCATTCTGATCATCCAACTGAAGCTTTGTCCTGATCAAACCTTCTGTCACCACATACTCAACACCTTCAATTTCAGCTACAATCTCTGTGTCAGATCTCTTCACTGCAGATGCCCAAAATTGCTTCACCATTGATTCATATATCACATTGGGACAGTGTGTCAAAGCATAATGAATCTTTGAACACTGTAGAAACTCCACCATTAAATCAAACTCTTCATGACCCTTAGCCTTGTTCAAAATAGCATACTTGTGATGATCTCTCTTCAATTGAAGTTGTGCCATTTGAATGATTTTGGGTGAGACGGTTATGAATTACTAAACGAATGATGGGTTTAAATGGAGTGATGGGAGAATAATTTAGTTTAGGCAAAGATATGCAAAGTAGGTTATATTTGGAAGTTCCCCAATCGTGGTCAAAATTATCGGAACTAATTGTTGACCAAGTCTGACATGTAAAGTAAAATCTTCCAAATTCAAAATTACCCTTCAGTAGAAATGAAAGTCAAATCTGCTGATGAATGGTCAATATCAGCAGAAACCAAGCAAGAGTAAAAATATCTTCGGTGAATATCTTGATTTTTACTGTGCCACCCAACTCGCATTAATTATCATAACGCCTAAACTTTGCTTATTTAATAACCCCAAATTACACTTATCAGACATCTAATTAACCCCAATTCATCTCAAAACCCTAATTTCACAATTAATCCCAATTCTCCCTCAAATAATGTCTTCCAAACCTGAAATCATAGACTTATCCTCCTCCTCTTCCTCCTCATCCGATGATCGTCCACCATATCCCTCAGAAATCGATGATTCTGATTATGCACGTGAATTGGAAAGGCGATGGAATGCCTTGGAGAAGGGGGAAGCAAGTAATGCTCCCATTCCTACTGAGAGGCAATATGTCTCTCCCTTCATTTTCACATCTGATGAAGACTCTTCTGAGGATGAAGACGAAGATCCCTCATTTCTTCCTCCTTCCACACCAGAGAGACCCCAACCAAGGCCTAGGAAGAGAAATCCATCTCTTCCAACATCACGGGGTGTGGTGTTGGGTCTTCCTACTCCAGGACCTGGTTCTTCATACCCTGGAAGCAAGAGAAAGGGAAAGAGGACAGATATCGTGGGTAAAGGGAAAGGGAAAATGATGTAATGTAGGTGATGAGGTTCTTGAGCATCTTCATTGTCGTTTTCATCATTCTTCCTCCTCTTCTTTTTCCATTATCATCTTCAGCTTCTTCATCATATTGGTTATGCATCAGTTTTTGTAATAGATGATAGGAGCTTGACTAATTTAGACTTGTATAGGATTGCATCTTGTAATTTCATTTGAAGTTGTTTGTAAACTGCAATATGTTCTCATAATGAATGAAAACTCATTTTCTAATTTTGATCTCTGTATATTTTGAATCAGTAGAAATCAATCTTAGCCTCCATTAGACTTCAGAAGAAACACATCTCAGCAACCATATTAACATATCATGGTGAAACTAATCAACAACTTGCAATGGCATCCTGCAAAACAGACACAAACTAGCAGACAGACCAAACAAACTTACAACATATTAGTTGGTTAGTGTTAAAAACTCAAAAATTCTACAAATTATACAAAGTTTACAATCACAATCCTCCCCTGAGGCATATGTCTCCCGTGAGGCTTATGCCTCCCCTTAAACTTTGCATTTAAGGGTTAAGCATACCAATATCGACCACCAAATATTGAAACCTAGGTCCATCAAATGCTTTGGTTAACAAATCTGCCACATTATCATCTATGTGATATTTTACCACTTTAATTAAATGTTTCTCATAAGCATCCCTAATAAAGTGGTGCCTGATTTCAATATGTTTGGTTCTATTATGAAAAACTGGATTTTTAACAATGCAAATGGTACTTTGATTGTCAATGAAAATGGTAGTATTCATGAAATTATACCCATAATCCAGCAATTGATTCTGAATCCATAGAACCTGTCCACAACAATTGGCAGCAGCAACATACTCTGCTTCAGCAATAGAGGTAGCAACAATGGTCTGTTTCTTGCATTGCCAAGAAATCAGTCTTCTTCCAAGAAATTGGCAACCTCCAGTTGTGGATCTCCTATCCATATTGGCACCAGCATAGTCACTGTCATTATAAGCTGCTAGCTGAAATGGGGATTCTTTTGGGTACCAAATACCTAATTTGGGTTGGCCTTTCAGGTACTTAAGGATCTTTTTGGCAGCCTTCAAGTGAGAGGTAAGTGGAGTGACTTGGTGCCTTGAACAAGCACTCACAGAAAATGTAATATCATTTCTAGATGCAGTCAAATACATCAAAGAACCAATCATTGACCTGTATAAATGAACATTCACAGGAAGATCAGGGTCAAGATTGTTCTTTGGTTTGGGAGCTTCATAGGGAGTAGTGGCAGTCCTGACATTCTCCATATCAAACTTTGTCAACATATCCTTTACATACTTCTCCTGATGAATAAAAATACCATCAGGTTTCTGTTGAACCTGTAAACCCAAAAAGAAAGTGAGCTCCCCCATGGCACTCATTTGAAATTCTCCCTTCATCAAATCCTCAAACTCTCTACACTATGCTTCTTTGGTGGAACCAAAGATAATGTCATCCACATAAACCTACACAAGAAAAATATCCCTGGAGTCTTTCTTTAGGAATAGAGTCTTGTCAATGGCGCCTCTTCTGTAGCCATGCCTCATCAAAAATGTAGAAAGTCTAGCATACCAAGCTCTGGGAGCCTGATGAAGTCCATAGAGAGCTTTGACTACCTTATACACATAATCAGGATGATCAGGGTCTTCAAATCCCTTGGGTTGAGTCACATAAACCTCCTCTTCAATCTCACCATACAAGAAAGCACCTTTGGCATCCATTTGATAAACCATAAAGCCCATATATGATGCATAGGCCAAGAATATCCTGATTGCTTCAACTCTGGCCACTGGTGCAAAGACCTCATCATAGTCAATGCCTTCCTCTTGCCTAAACCCTTGAGCCACTAATCTTGCTTTTTTTATCACCACAATACCCCTTGCATCTCTTTTATTCTTCAAAATCCATTTTGTCTCAATAGCATATTTACCATCAAGGAGAGGAACCAATATCCAAACCTGCTGATTCTTAAATTGCAACATCTCTTCTTGCATTGCTTCAAGCCAACTTGAATCAGCCAGTGCTTGAGGAACACTAGTTGGCTCTATCTGAGAAAGAAAGCATGCAAACAGACAATGTTTGAAGTCTGTGTGATTGTCCCTCTTTTGATTGTAGATATAGGAGATGAAAGCAACTTCACCATATTTAGTGTTCTTGACATTGCTTCTAGTTCTAACAGGTGCTTGAGGATCTCCAATAATCTTTGATAGGGGATGAGCATTATTAATCCTCTTTGTTGTTGTAGGGTTGACATCAATTGTGGCATTAAGGTTGTTAACAGCAGGCCCAAACTCAGTATCATAAGAAGCTGAGTGAAAGAGACCAGGCTTGGGCTCATAATTGCCAAGATCAGAAGGACTTGGAATCTTGTAAAGGGCTTCTCAAAGACTGTAGAAGCTTCAGTAGAAATGGGAGATTGTGCAGTAGGAGTATCAG
>JARVZY010009739.1:0-23699 GCA_030686995.1 Artemisia argyi
TGTGACGGCCTGCAAAAGTGCACTACATGACGGCGTCAGATGTAGATCTAGGCAGTCCGAAGATTTATTTTGGCGGTGAGATGACGGCGTCACACCTTTGTTCTTGACGCCGTCACCTCCTAATATCTATATATAGTTTTCTAATTTTCATTCATTAGGAGGAACAAGTGTGGAGAAACCCTAGGGCCGAACCTTGTACGAATTTCACAGCTTTTCAAGGGTTTTCAACCCTTGAATCCTTACATATGCTATTGAGATAAGTCTTCTCTTAATTCAATCAATATGTCTATGTGTTGGTTGTCTATATCTTGTGCTTGTCTTGATTTCAACATGCTAGCCTAGATTTATCTTGTGTTTTCTTAGATCTAATGAAACCTAGATGTTAATTATGTGTTGATTACTTGTTTATGGTTGTATTGGATGAATGATTTCATTGTTAGGCTTAAGAAAACTGGCAGATATCCATTGTGTAACATGCTTGAACGTCTTAGGAAACATGAACCGATGCGTACTAGGTTTTATTGGTTGTATTTAATGCATGAGTAAATTCTAATGATCCCATGTTAGGAGCTTCTTGCAGGCTCAACATAGGTGTGAAGTAGGCACTCATAGGATTGGGGAAGTAAGTACGCCACCCCATGAATGGTATTAAGGAATACAATCCGTCATCCACGCAACTATAACAAGTAATTAACGTGTAAAAGATATCTAGGGAGTAGTGAAATCTAAGTAAACACATTTCTCTCACTTATTGCTCACAACCTTAGTTTAATATAGTTTATTTTCATTTTTAGTATTTTATTTTGATTGCATCTTAGTATTGGGTTAGTTGACTAGAAACTAATTCTGCCCAAATCCTTCAAACCCGAGATTTTAATTTGCTTTCTAAAAAATATAAAAAATACAAAAAGAATCATCCCTCATCTCTAGATCTAGTACTTAGGTTTTCTAATCCTAGCGACACTATTCCTAGCTGAACGATCAATCCCCCGGTACTTGTCATTATACTATACTACAACGATCAGGTACACTGCCTGGTGGGGGTTGTAAGCTTCTCAAGATCCCTTGAGAGGTAAAGCCTGGTGCAATCCCTACGCATCAACAAGGAAAAAACCAAGAAGATACACGACTCCAAAATTAAGAACCGTGTTTTCAACATCGGTGACAGAGTCCTTCTCTTCAATTCACGATTGAAGATTCTCATGAAAACTTAAAACTCGGTGGTCTGGGCCATTCACTGTAACAAAAGTATTTCCATATGGAACTGTTGAGTTATCTCAACCTGACGGTTCCAACTTCAAAGTGAATAGCCATCGGTTAAAGCACTACTTTGGAGGGGACGTACCACCAGTGGTTGTCCCGGATCTCCAAACTTTCCCCACGAACCAATGAATTCGGAGATCGAGTCAAGCTAGTGACTCGATAAACAAAAACAGTAGCATGTATAAAGGGTTTTCACCCTAACTGTGGGGGAAGTTACCCTTGCTATGGTTTACCATGTATATATCTCCAAAAAAAAGAAAAAAGAAAAAAAAAAGTGTATGTATATATCCATATAAATAAAGTGAAAAATGTTATTTCCACATTTAGCTTGAAATATTATCCCTTTCCGTTCAAAGAGTCGGTATAATAGCCGGGACTTTGAATATTGAGAACAATATTCAACTCTAAGTGTGTGGGGGAAATTCTAGGGAATTTTATCACATTATATCTTCTAGTATCCCCGTTTTTAACCAAAATTTAAAAAAAAAAATCACTTTATTTCAAAAAAATTTGTGGTTATCAGTCCACCTTATCTAAGCCACAAAAGGACTGGCTAATCCAGGAGCAAACGGCTCTTGGTAAAGATATCTCAAAACCGTTGATGGCTGACAATTTGCCCAAAATTGTATGGTATTCAACTCATCATATCTTAAACAGTAAAGAGTTGGCTAGTCCAGAAGCAAACGGCTTCTGGTAAAGACAAATCAAATCCGTTAACAGCTTATGATTTGCTCAAAATCATATGGTTATCAGTGTACCATAGTTCTTACTTGAACTAAAACATTTGGATACTCCAGAAGTAATGGCTTTTGGTAAAGAGATGAAATCCATTAAATTTTCATAAAAGATTGCTAGGGACTAGCAATAGTTTAGTGTGGGGGATTGATGATTGTCTAAATACTCATCATTTCTTTAACATTTAGACTACAAAATCTGCCAAAAACACTTTGAAATATCACAAAATACTACAAATATCATGGAAATGTGTTTTTATGTGATTCAGATACAAAAGGATTGAAAACAATTGAAAAACATGCAAAATACACATAATTGTCAGTTTCAGTCCCTAGAGTTTCATAAATTGGCAAATCTAGTCCCTGGTTATTCAAAACATGTAAAATATCATCAAAGGTCCTTAGGGATTAACAAGTTGTCAAAAGTAGTCCTTTAAAGTTAAAATTTGTAACATTACAACTTGGGTCCCTGAAGTTTCAAAAATGGCAAAACAAGTCCCCCGGGTTTTAAAAATTGAAATTTAACATCTTAAGTCCTTGGGAAATTAAAACTTAGCATGATTGGTCCTTATGATAACTATGAGAAAATTACATGTTCAGTCCTTCAAAAATCAGAAAATTACACAATATGTCCTTGGGCTTAATAACATACAACAAAACCGGACCCTCAATATCTAAAACCCAAAAATCCAAATCCAAATAAAAACCCTTACCAGCCCACCCCTTTCCCAGGCCCAATCAACAAAAGCCCAAATACCCTTTGATATTAAACCTGGGCGTTGACCCGTTCGACCCTGTCTTCTTCCTCAAGCTGCTCTCCACATCACCACCATCCACCATACTACTCCACCTTCACTTGCCTTGACTCCCCACCTAAAACCCCTCCCTGTCACCCTCTAAACCAAACCCTTTCCCCTAGTTTTGCATCAGGGGAGGACACGTATCACACCTACAATCTCCACCACCCCTAGCTCACATCTACACTCCATTTTGTCCCCTCCACCATCACAAGTCATATCAAACGCATTTAATGCTAAAAAATCGGCTGCAAGTTACCTCTATGGATTTTGGCGCCAAAAAGACTTTTAAACGGTTAAGATGAATTGAGGCAATCCAATGGCTATAAAGTAGTGGGATTTGATCATGGAGACACCTGGAATATCTTGGATCACTATAAAAGCAAGGAGAAGCAGGAAGTGAAGATATAGTTTTAGTTTTAATTAATGTATGTCGTTTAAATTATAACCTAGTTTCTTCAGTTCAATTTCAAGTTTTCAAACTTTGTATTAGTAATTCAGAGTTGTAATAAACTCATTTCAAGCTTTCAATTTCAGTTTTATGTTCAATTCAGTTTATGCAAGTTTTTAGCTTCAAATTCTCATGTTTACTTAATGTTGTTAATTGTTGATGTTAAGGACTCACAAGCTCACTTAAGCTCCTCATAAAGCTTTTGAAAGCTTTTAGAAACTTTAAAATCCAGTGTAGAGTTATAATTTAAAAATACCAAGAAAACACAAAAAAAATAGCTAAAAATATAAAATTCAATGAAGAATGATCAAGAAGATGGAGCAGAGTAAATTTTGGATTGCTCTTGGTTTAGTAGCTTAGTGGTAAGCTTATAGGAATGTTCTCTGGTCCTTGTTCTCAGTATTCACTTGGATTGCAAATTGTAAGCTTAATTCTCATTTTAGCTTTGTACTGTTCAACTACTTTATACTGCTTCTCTTTAGTTCTTTTATGCTTATTTGGTGTTTATAAGTTATGTTGTTGCTTAAAATTATATACTTGTTCATTTAGATTCATGTTTGCTCTTTGTTACACTTTAACTGTCAAATAAACAAATTGATGATACATGTTGCTTTGCTGTTACAAGTGATGTTTTATGGTTTACATGATCTCTTTGCATGATATTATAACCTCTGGAACTGAATTCATGGCTTAAATCTGTCACATACTTCAAAAATCACAAAATCAGTTTGTTTAAGGAGTGTTTGGATTTATAAGTTTGCCTGAGCTTTTGTATGTTTCTATGGTTCAGGTTGGTTATAACATATCACATAAGGTTGTATTAAGTTAATTGAGTCATAAAAACAGGTACTTGTTCATTAAAAGTCAACTAAGCCTTTAATCTCACTTCAAATGTTACCTGTTAAGCTCAACATGTCCATATTAATCATAATAGCTTATTAGTAGATAAAATAACTTAATTTCATGTCATTTTAGCTTAATATAACATATATAGTCAGTAGTGATCAATAGAATCTCATAAAAGTCAATTTAGATAAAAATCTTTAAAAGTCAAAATTCATACTATTGTCAGAAAACCAAAATTTCAAAGAATTTTCTTGAATTTTGTGATCAAAATTAGACCCCGAGCTTTTAAAAAGCCCTCCATCTCAGCTAATTGGAGGACTGCTTATTTTGGGGTTTGGATCATTTGCCCCTAGCTTATGAGACCTTAAACTTTGTCCATTTGATAAATACATACTGAGCACTCAGTTTTTGGACCTAACTTCGCTAGACCACCAAAAGCTTAATAATAAGCCATAAGAACTGCTTATTGGCTTATTGGAAAGCTTACCTGGCCAACTTATCACATCAAGCACAAATTTGAACCTTTGAACCCTCTTGTGGACCTCACAGAGGGCTGCAAGTTCATGTTTTTGGTCTGTGTGGACTTTGGATTTGCTTATTTTAGCTTATCGGCTTATTCAGTTAGTTTACTTGTTTGTTTTAGCTTATTCCTAGCTTATCTAACTTATAGATAGTTTATTTTAGCCTTATTTCAAGTCTCTTAGCTTATTGTGAGCTTATTTAAACTTAAAATTCTATTTTGAGCTTAAATAGCTAACTGTTGAGCTAATAAGCTATTTCTGAGCTTATTTTTCATTTTCAAAAATATTATCTTTTTAAAAGTTACTTATAATTAGTTGTTTTATGGTTTTGCAAAAAGAAATATATATATATATATATATATATATATATATATATATATATATATATATATATATATATATATATATATATATATATATATATATATATATATATATATATATATATATATATATATAGTTTAGAAAAATAGCAAAAAGTGGGGTTCGAACCTGGGACCTCTAGTATACATGCACAACACCACCACACCCCCTTCCATCTGCTCTGGGGCACCAGTTCCATTAGTCTTTGCATAAAAAAATCACTTAAAGTAGTATTAGTGTATTTTGCTTATTTTAGTTGTTTTGCTTATTCCAGCTTATCTGGATAAGCTGTTGCACCCATCTTATTTTTCCTAGCTTCTTAATCACTTAATACACTTTCCATAATTTTTTCATATTTTTTACTATTCACTTGGTAATTTTTAGATTTAATTTTAATTAAATTAGTTTAAATTAAAAAGCCAAAAATAAATTAGTTTTAGTATTTAATTTGTATCCCAGATAACTTTTTATAATTTTTCTAACTTTTATAAGTTATTAAGCTTCTGTAAAAATTATTTTTTTAATTTTCTAATTTTTAGATTTAAATTAGTTTATCTAGCTTTTAATTATTAATTAAGCAATTAATTAAGAAATAGCTTAAAATAAATTTTAAAAATATTTTTATATTTTTTAGGATTCCTGGTTAATTAGATTTATAAAATATTTCTTAGTTTTCTAAATCATTTTTAGTATTATTAGTAATTTAAAATAGTTTAAATAGTTTAATTAATATAATTAGTATTTAATTAATAAAAAATCCACAAAAAGACAAAATCACGTATTTTTAATTTTTAATTTTATTTTAAGTCATTTTAGAATTTTAAAAATTAATTTTGCAATTTTCTAGTTTAAATTTGTATTATTAAGTTTTTAAGTTAATTAGTTTTAATTAAATAGTTAAATAGTTTTTATTTAAATAATTAATATTAAATAATAAAATAATCAAAAAAATAATTTTCTTTTTAATTTAATTTTCTTTTAAGTTTAAGTTTATAGAATTTTCATTTTTAACACCTGTAGTTTTAAATTATTTAAAAATCACATTTTTCTCTGTCTGTAAGCATTTCTGGTTTGCAATTTGCTTACGTGTATACATAGCTGTTTACTGTGCTTGTTATATATTGTTATCTAAATAATATCAGTAGTGTAAAAAAAAACCCACTTCATCTTTGGTTACTGTCCTCAGTACCATTCATTCCCAAAAACGTTTACAAATACAATTTCAATCTCGTTGGGACTTAACAACCCGGGGATTTCCCTGTACTTCCACGGATTTTAATACTTGACTTTTTCTCCCAGGTGGGCCTATCAACTACACACGCTTGACTGGTTGGTTTGGGAGGAGTCATTGCCTGTTTTGCTTATACCATCCCCTGCACCATCAGTATTAGGCAAGGTTTGGGTCATTAATTAGGTGCTCAAACAAGTTTAGAAGTGTAAACCATTGGTTGATTCAGAATCTCAGTTGGTAAGAAGATATTTTGCCCCCATAAGTTTACCCCCCTGAGCTTATTTGCTCAGGATTAAGTGCTTATTTCTTTAAGTAGTTGGATCTGAGATATGAGTTTAGAGGAGGGCTGCAAGTGTCTTTTGGTGTGGAATTCTAAGTTTGATTGATCATCTGTGTCACTTTAAACTTATTATTGCTATTTACGTTGAGCTTTTACCACTGTTTCATTTGTAGAGCTTATTTGCTTATTCCATTTTAGCTTATTTGAATCTGTGTGTACCACATCTGAGTTTCTGAGTATCTTCTGGTCCAAATTCTGTATATCTGAGCTTATTTGAGTTAAATAATCATTTAGTAAAAGTTTGGTCAACCTTGGTCAACTGTGCTTATAAATAAGCACTTGGTTCTCAACTGTTTTCAAAGCAAGTAGTATTTGTAGTGCTAATTTTTCATTTTTTATATTTTTCTTAAGTTTAGAATATTATTTTAGAATTTCCATGAATTTTTCATATTTTTCCAAGTTGATTTGCTATTTTTCTTATTTAGTTTTTATTTTTATTCAATTTTTAATACTTTTTAATTACCAAAAATTCCAAAAAAATCAGAAAAAGCCAAGAAAAATCCTAAAATATTTTAGAAATTTATTTTCATTTGATTTAGAATTTTAGAAATTTATTCTGCATTTTTCCCATTTATTTCGAATTTAATTTGAATTTTTAATTAGATTTAATAGTTTTTAATTCCCAAAAATTACACAAAAAGCCAAAAAAAATTAGTTTTTAGTTCTAAAATTACTTTTAATTTTCAAAATTAATTTTTTATTTTTCTCACCTTATTTGCATTTTCTGTGAAAAACTAGAAGGGGGGGTTGAATAGTTTTACGTCTTTTTAATTTGTTATAAAAGATTGTTTGAAAGTTTTCTTTGTTTTCAAAAATTTAGATTCGATGCTATATGATATCAAGTTATACACAATATGAACAACACTAAATATGTACGATAAAGCAATGATAATGTAAGTAAAGAAATAGATGAGAGTTGGCGGAGAAAACCTTACACACCAATGTACACACCACAATTACGTCACAACTTATTCACACCTTCTATACAACTACTTCACACCTATTCACTACTAAATCACAACACTACTTCACACCTATCTATTTCACACCAATCTTCTTCACACATATCTTCTTCACACCAATCTTCTTCACATCAATTTTCTTCACACCAATCTACTTCCTAACTCTTCTTCTTCACAACTAACTACTAACCAATCACACTATATATATATACCTAGCTAAACTATCTTCTATCAAATATTCACAACTAATTTCACAAAGAGATAAATACAATGATGATGCTCTAACAAATTAGATGTGGAGATCACAACAAGTTGTAATACTTCTTGTCTTTAGGGATAGAAGTATTCTTCTCTTGCACTTGAAAGAATAATGTTTGGATCACTTTGAAACAAAGATTTATGAATGTACGATCAAAGGATTAAGAGAATGAAAATGGAGATCTAGAACAGAAAGTTTAGGAGTGCAAAAGGTGAGAAAAATTTCAGATTTAAGATGGTATTTATAGGCAACAAATTCTGACAACTGGAGCGTGCCGGTCCCCTTAAATCATGGCCGGCCCCCTTAAAATTAAGGGGACCGCCCCTTATAATTAAGGGGGCCGCCCAGCTGTAACGGCCAAAATCTTTGTCTTTTAGTGGAGAAAGTTTATTTGGTGAAAAACTAACTGGTTTTGGTTAAAAATTTGAATTCATAAATTTAGTATGAATAAAACATTTTTCTTTATTACCAAAAGTGTTTTTCAAAAATATATAATATGTTTATATAAATAAATAAACGTTGTAATACTTAATTAAATTTTCCTTTGATCATAAATTGCACTAAACACTTTTTTATTCATACCTTAAGTGATTTGGATGTAAAGAGAATGCTAATCACTAAATACTTGCTTATGTCACAAGTTTTAGTTCTATGAGTTTATATTTTGTAATAATCAAAACATAGAGATATTGATAATATGTTAATAATATTTTTAGGCATTATTTATGTCAATATTTTCTTTTAATTTTTAATTAGTTAAATAGTTTTTAATTCATAAAAAAAAAAAAAAAAAAAAAAAAAAAAAAAAAAAAAGTCAATTTTTTTTTTTCTTTTTCTCTTAAAATTTTCTTTTATCATTTTTAACTTTTCAAAATTATTTTCAAGTCCGTAGGAGTAGTGTAGCTCAATATTCGCATTTTATTTCGTACGTTAACGTTTAATTTACGTTTTAGCGTACGGTTTCAATTTTACGTTACGTTTTTAGTTTCCTTATTTGAAATACATGTTTAAGTGATTATTTGTGTTTCATTTGCTATTTCATTAGTATAATCTAATCAAAATCACTTTTTACCACTTTCACGACATGTTTCACAAATCGGGAATTGAGAATTCCATTCACCCTTCACATGGACTACAACCTCGGGTTATCCGTATTTCTTTGCGGATCTCTTGAGTAATACTTATACTATATATAACTTGAATTTCAAATGAATCAGTCATCATGCAAGTTTTACACTTTTCAGTGTCCATATCAAAGGCTGGAATTAACCCATCCTTAGACATATCTTGCATTCTTTTAAAGTGTACATGGCCAAGTCTAGCATGCAATAGGGTTGAATCATTAAGTTTAGTGGTTGACATAAAAGCTGAATTATCAATATCATTAACAATATTAAGTCTTAACATTTGATTACACAAATAGCCAAAACCAATAAACACACCATGTTTAGATAAAACAAACATATTAGATTCAATCACTTGTTTATAACCACAATTATTCAAAACACTACTAGAAACCAAGTTCTTTCTAATATTAGGAACATGTAAAACATTAAACAAAGAAAAAAATCTTTCTATAACTAAAATTTAAATCCACACATCCTCTTCCATGCACTAGGGCTGTTGACTCATTCCCCATATGAAGAATAGAACCATCATTCATTGACTCGTAATTCTTGAACCAGCTTCTATCTTTACACACATGAATTGTTGCTCCAGAGTCAACCCACCATGCAACATCATCATCCGGCACAAAGTATACATCAGATATATATGTAACATAATAAATCTCAAAAGACTTATTAAATATATTCTGACCTTTTAGAGAATTGGTATTACCATTCTCTGATCCACTTGTGCCCGATCTTTTGGTTTTATTGCCAATCTTAACACCTTTACAATCCTTCCTGAAGTGTCCAGTTTTACCACACTTCCAACAAGTCACTTTTGGTTTCTTGTTAAGTTCAGATTTGGTGTTATCATGATGCTTACGTTTGCCCTTGTTGTCATTGTTCCTGGAGGAGTTGTTATGCTCCACCATATTGACAACTGATGGACCAGTAGCATTGCTACTCTTTGGCTTGTCAATGTCTTGTGCTTTGAGTGATTCCTCAATGCGCAAATGACTACCCAACTCAACTATAGTTAATTCCTCCTTCTTTTGTTTCAGCATATGCTTAAAATCTTTCCAAGAAGGAGGTAATTTATCAATGATACAAGATACTGAAATAGCCTCATCCATGTTCATTTTGTGTTGTGTGAATCGACCAACTATACTAAGAAGTTCATTGTATTGTTCCATAACAGGTCTAGAATCAACCATTTTGTAATTTTTAAAATTACTTACAAGGAACTTCTTACTTGATGCATCCTCAGCCATATATTTGGCTTCCAAGGAATCCCATGGTTCTTGAGAAGATTCAACATTCTGATAAATATCAAAAAGAGAATCAGACATACCATTGAGAATTAAACCCCTGCAGACGTAATCATCATTCTCCCATTTGCTTATTGCCCACATCTGTTCCATAGTAGCATTACCCCCATAATCTTTTGGAATTTCAGTTATCAGGACATATACCACATTTATACTTGACAACAAGAAATGCATCTTCTTTTGCCATCTTCTGAAATCAACACCTTCAAACTTTTCTAAATTGGAAAAGTTAGCAGCCATTTGTCTCATAGCAGCAGCCATTGATTATCACTAATAGTTTCTATTGATTGTTAGTTATTTAGGGTTTCCCAGATTAGAGTTAAGATAATCAATAGCACCGGATATTTACTTGAAATTGTGTTATCACTTTCCAATAGAAACTATTCGACCCTATGCCTGGGTTACACGAATATCTCTATGGGATAAGACCAAGTGATGTTCTTGTTTTAGGCACAAATCAAGAACAAAATCGTATTCAAGTGTTTAGGGTTTGTATTCTGTATCCATGCAGTTAAGTTATGACCTCTATTTATAATAGAGATTACTCAAACCCTAGCCCATGGAATTATGTATAATTAGAGGCCCATTAATTATATCATAATACTTTCCATAATAGTAGGAATCAGCGGTTAAAAACGAGCAGCAGAAACTCTAGCAGTAGAATCCACTGACAGCAGAATCCACTATCAGCAGAATCAGATTCACACTAGCAGCAGAATCACTTCATAACCACTATTGAGTCAGGGTATTCAGGGACCTAATGGGTGTACACTCCGTACCTCCAAACCCATTACCAAGTGTGAACTCATCCCTCAAGTGCACTAAATTTTCCAACAGTCTTCAGTGGTAGTGTTTGGATCAGTGTTTGTTGCTGGCATTTTGTAGTTTCTTGATAAGTTTTGATGGTGAATCTGTGTATTTGATGTGTTTGAATGAATTCAGTGATGATTTTGATGAATTTTGATGGTATTTTGAGTGATTTGGATGATGTTTTGAAGGTTCTTGATGGTTGTTAATGGCGGAAAATTTTGGAGGGAAAAACGATTAGGGTGGTGGTCAAA
The DNA here is from genome assembly GCA_030686995.1 of Artemisia argyi. NCBI lineage: Eukaryota > Viridiplantae > Streptophyta > Magnoliopsida > Asterales > Asteraceae > Artemisia > Artemisia argyi. The sequence goes on from JARVZY010009739.1 coordinate 11,266, forward strand.
GTTGGTTAGGGTGGTCAAAATGGTAGTTATGGTGGCTTGTTATGATAGTTTGTGGTGGTTGTTAAAAAGGACCTTTTAGGTCAACTTTGATACCATATTGTAGAATTGAGAGAGAGTGAGATTGGAATGAAATGTGTAAATGATTCATTGGATTAAAATGAAACTGAGTACAGACTTATTATACTGTTACATACTACTGTTACATTGCTTTCTACTATACTGTTACATACTACTGTTAAAATGAAATGTGTAATGCTAAACTGTTACATACAGTAGACTATACAGCTATAACTAGTAGAACTGCATCTTCCCTTAAGTAGTTTTGATGCCTTGTACAATGTGGTGAGATGTATTGTTCTGCATCCTCATGTTGTATTCCATTGCTCTGCATACTTGGGTCTTTACTTGACAACTGGACTACTGCATTCACTTTGGTATGTATACCATTACAAACCGAACAACCCGATAACCGAACCGATGGACACCCCTAAGTCCGACACCGAATTGACCCAACATGAACACATAATAACAGTTACATGTTGATAAACTGCGCTCTGTGGTATTACCATGAAACATGAAGCAAGCAAAAGTACTCGCAAAATTTCACAACCAAATGGTGAGTCACATATTTGTGAAGAACCATAAGACTGTTGTTAGCAACTGTATCCAAAGCTATAGTTAACGACTAACTTTTTAACTTTAATCTAAAAGGAGACAGTGTCCAGAAAAACAAGTAGGGTTGGATCCTCACTCCCTACAAAAGGGCCGGAGGTTCTTTTCTACGTACATTAGATGGAACCAGAAGCTCCCGGTTTTGGGAGCTACTTTACTTTATGAGTTAACTACATTTTTGGTCTTTGTGGTTGTATCAAAATCTCACTTTTGGTCCAATTTTCAAAACACGTGCGATTCTAGTCCAATAGTTTGCGTTTTGTTCCACTTTTGGTCCAATTTTGTAACGGAGTTAGTTTAGTCGTTAAGTCTAATTGTAAAGTGGCAACATTAGTCCTTTAACTTAACGGTCGTTTGCAACGTTCGTCCTTTATACCAAAGATCGTTTTTAATGTTTGCACCGTTATTCCTTTCAGTTAGTTAGTCTTTTGAAAAAAATTCTATAAAAAAATCGAAAAAAATTAGAAAAAAATTCTAAAAAAATGATTTTTTTTTTTTTTGGAAAATTTTTTTTTTCCAAAAAAAAATTTGAAAAAAAAAATTCTAAAAAAAAATTATTTTTAAGACAAAAGTATTTTCCAAAAAAAATTAACAAAAGTTTTTGTAAAAAAAGATTCTAAAAATTTTCTAAAAAAAAAAATTGACGAAAAACTTAATTTGAAAAAAAAATGTCTAATAAAAATTTTTGTTAAAAAATTCTAAAAAGAAAATTTTTGACGGAAAAAAATTTTTCCAAAAAAAATTGCTAACAAAGATTTTTCTTCAAAAATTCTAAAAAAAAATTGACGAAAAATTTTTTTCAAAAAAAATAATTCGAAAAAAAAATTGTTTAAGAAAAAACATTTCTAAAAAAATTATTTTTAATGTATTTTCATTTCATCGTACTTTTATGTTTAATGTAATTTGTGTTTAAGTATACTAGTTAATGTAATTTGTGTTTTATAGATGTTTATGTTAGTTTTTGAATTTTTTAAGAAAAAGTTCATCGTACTTTTTAGGTTTAATGTAATTCGTCAAAAAGAATTTTAGAATTTTTTTTGAATTTTTTAAAAAAAATTGTTATTATAATTTTTTTTCAAATAATTTTTTTTGGAAAAAAAATTTCGGTTTTTTTTAGAATTTTTTAAGAAAAATTTTATAAGAATTTTTTTTTCAAATTATTTTTTTTTTTGGAAAAGAAATTTCTAAAAAAAATCTTTTTTTAAGATTTTTTTCTAATTTTTTTTTTATTTTTTTTAAAAGACTGATTAACTGAAAGGACTAACGGTGCAAACATTGAAAACGATCTTTGGTATAAAGGACGAAGGTTGCAAACGATCGTTAAGTTAAAGGACTAATGTTGCCACTTTACAATTAGACTTAACGATTAAACTAACTCTGTTAGAAAATTGGACCAAAAGTTGAACAAAACGCAAACTATTGGACTGAAAGTGCACGTGTTTTGAAAATTTGACTAAAAGTGAGATTTTGATACAACCAAAGATAAAAAATGTAGTTAACTCTTACTTTATTTTTTAGACCGTGTCCGGAACTATCAAATTACTAGTCATATTCTCGTGTACACTTATTTTTCACTTTCTTAAATTCACCTATAAAGCAAAACAAAGTTTTCTCTCTCACACAAGTCACAGTCAGTGTGTGTACTGGATGGTAACAAAGATAAGAATGAGTTCTAGCATATATATACTGTGACCAGTTGACCACACATCAGTATATACCACAATCTATCCTTCAATATGGCTGTGATTGCATACGATGAGTTTACGAGTTCATCATCTTTATCACCAGTATCCACTTTCACGATCATACTGATTCATGGGTTACTAGGCTGTGGAAATGACTTTGCAGATTTCGCTCACTCTCTCGCTTCAAATCTCTCTGCTTCTCATGCCTCTGCAGGTTCAGTTGATGATACGCGTTTTTTTCTTTTCTTTTTCGGGTTATAGACAATGGAATTTGTGCATATTGCGTCATCACTTGTGAAGTGTATTTATAAGTAGATGTACTTAGAACTCATTATTTATTGGAATTTGACTGGACATGAATGTCAAATGTTACTAAAACTACATTGAAATACGCTTGTAACATCTGTAGTTTCTAAGCAGATTGGAGGATGATTACTGTGGATTTGAGGAACCACGGAAGATCAACTGATATAGAAGGTTTATTACCACCTCATGACGTTGAAAATACTGCAAGAGATATAGCTTGTTTTCCCTTCCTAGATATGACCAAACTGTTATTTATTTACAGTATTATTTTGTATTGAAGTCTACATATAAGGGTTAATTTGTCATTTTAGGTGGCTGGCTGATTATATGATTAATCTTGGGTTTTCAAAGTCCATCGCAGACTGGGTTAGTAGCAGTCTAAAGAAGTCAGGAGAACATGAGTTGTTATCTTTCAATGTTGATGGTGTTATAGAGATGTACACATCTGCTCGGTAAAGCTACCCCTCATTAGTTAATAATATACCATGTTTGCCCTTCTAATATGTAGTATGCAGTTAGCAAATTAGATTGGAATGTTTCACATTCACAAAGATGAAGGTAGAAACTGTGAGCGGTGAGAGCTAAAAGATGAACAAGTTACCGAAAACACAACTGGTTCAATTTTTTAAGAAGTTACAACTGTAACAAAACTATTACGATAATAATCTCTTTGCTAAAAAATAGAAACATTTTAGGAGGTTTCATGGATTTGAACACATTTCAGATGCCTTTTGACTTGTTTCTTTTTAGTTAATTTATTTCAGCTTAATGGCTCAACCCATCACATAACCCAAATTGACCCATTCATTGGGTCAATACTGTCACATGTATGTTTAACTGATAGCTTTGATTATTGTATGATGTAGGGATACAGATTATTGGCCATTGCTAGAGCATCCTCCAAAAGATATGGAGATAGCTGTAGTGCGTACTGAAAACTGGGACCCGGATGTGGCAGAGAGCGAGGCTTGAGAGTCTTGCTAATCGTGAAAGTGATGAATCCACAGGCAAAGTCTCGGTTGATGTTGTACCCAATTCTGGACACTGGATATACAGGGATCAACCAGAGATGCTGATAGAGATTACGACTCCAAGACTTATCTCCCTTGCTCAAACAAACATCTAATTTGGAGTGCCGCTCTCTTGAGTCTTTAAAACGGTTTTGTGTACTTGTTTATTCTATGGGTTTATTTTCCATGATAATTCAAAATTGATGTGTCACTACAGGTCTATAATCATTCATGCTAAAAGAACTACAATACTCACAAACTGATAAAGTAAGCAAGGTGTATCCCCGCAAACGCAATGCCTCTTCATAATGAAAGAGAGAGAACTTTAAACCAGTGTCTCTTATTGAATTAAACAAACAGTTCAGCAAGTTATTTTGGTAGGTAGTTAAAAATAAAAATGACTAATAAAGATGCAGAAGTTCTAAAATAACAAAACAAGTTCCTTTCTAGCAGACAAAGCACTGTCAAGTCAATCTTTGCTGTTCTTCTTTGGGCTTAGATCCATTCACTCGGCTTCTTTGTCCTTAGCTGTATCCACAAAGAAAAAGAGTTGGACCAATTAGAATGGACTCTTAAAACATACTCATTTGCTTTCATAATAAAATTGAGAGACTAATTACTTGGTTGCTGTGACCACACTTCTTCTTCCTGCAGTTTACAGCCCTTGGGTGCAGACGGGCATAACATCTAACATAAAACATTTTGTTACATACACGGAAAATGTCGGAAATAATTAACAAAAACAACACACAGATAAACTGAAATTTTGGATGACCTAAAAAGATGCAAACTACATATGGAGTCCAATCAAGTTCAAAAGCACATCATTGTTGTAAAAGCAAAAATCCGCAATAAACATTCAGTTGAACATAAAACAAAAGATGAAGAAAATCTGAAGTTATAATAATTTCTATGAAAACCAAATTAATTAGATGCTGGAAATCAAACTAATAAAAATTAAAAATATTTGAATTATACAAAAGTGAAGGATGCCACTCTTTAATGAGCTGAGGTCATTACAAGTTAGGCATATCAGCAGTCAGGCGAACAAAGTTACATTATCTAGCTGTAGCGGTCTGCAATAAAACTAGAAAACCTGGATAAAGATTTTAATGGGGTGCGACTTCTAATACTTTATACAAACATACGAGGTAAAAGTTCCTTCAAGTGTTGATATTATAAACTATTAAATTCATATGCACCGAAATCTCTATGGAATCATCATACACAGAGCAATATTCAACAGTTTAGCTTATCTGTGAGATAATACCAAAACCAGCATGGCTAGCATATTATTCATTCACAGTTATTTAACATATGCAACGGGTATGACGCTCCATCTTCATAAGGCAATACTTTATTGATATGTTACATAGAACAAAGAGATGGAATGCATGCCACATAAAGCAACAACTCAAACAAACAAGAGACCTATTGCTTTCTTGATTGTTACAAAGTTTTATTTTACATTAAGTGCCAATTATTTACAGAAATAAAAACTTTGATTGGTTATATTATGAATCCCAAAGCAAGCCATGTAGACAAATTCATCAGCGATACACACTTATTCATTCAGGCTTTTTCAAATAAACTACAAGTACTATGAGTAAAGCTTTGAAGTTTGGCCTCGCAATTTAAAAGTTTTCCTTTTTATGGATAAACAAAATGCTACAAAGCAATTTTCGAATATTTTGAGATGAGAAATGTGATACAGACGCATATATGAAATAAGCAAATGTGATCCAATCATAAAACATATTTACTTTTAATCGTAAACATCAAAAGACAAAGAAGAGAACAACTCACTTGCGACAAACTTTCTTGTCTTGAACGTACTTCTTAGCCAAAACCAACAATGAAGGCTCAATGTTTGCTTTCCCCTTTTTCCCTCCTCCTCTCAGCCTTAAGACCAAATGAAGAGTCGACTCTGAGCAAACAACGCAAAATCAGAAACGAAACACATCATAATTAGGAATACGACAAGAATCCAAACAAATATTCCATCAAATCTATGTTTCTAATAACTTAAGAATCGCTAACTTTCAATCAACTGATAACAACAAATCAATTGATAACCTGTGATTTTAAAAATACTAAGTTTTTAACAAAATCCGATCTGTTTAACCTTTATATCCTATATCCTAACCACCCAACAATTAGCTGAATAATAGCAACTTTGTTTAACCTCTTTGTCACCCGACAAACAAAAGTGTCCGTGATAAAATAAATAAATAAATAAATTAAAAAAAAATCGTCATACTAAGGGTGTGTTTGTTTCATTTAGATGTTTTATGTCTGAATCTGAAGGTGGCTAGAACGGCTAAATCTAAAAGAAATAATGTTGTTTGCTTTTGTATAATTGTCCGAATGATTTTAAGTGCTTGTTTTTGCAATTTATTTAAGGAACTTGTGTAAATATGAAATAAGTCTTTTTATCATAAATATAACATAGTTAATAAACTATCAAATATATTATATTAACGCGAGTCTTCAATCTCTCTTATCGAGAAAGAGCCAGTAAGACAAGTCCCCCACCTCTTACTGAGTAAGATTTTATATGTCTAACTAGGTCTGACTCAAAAGAAAAAAACAAACAAGTAAAACGCCTCTGCCTCTTACTGGTAAGAGTAAGAGGGAGTAAGGGCTAGTAAGACAATTTTTTTTTTTTAAAACAAACACACCCTCACATCAAAACCACAGCATATATAACAACTTCTATACAATAAAATGACGTTGGAAAAAACCTTTGTAAACTAATTACAATGTTAGTTACGAATTCACTGTCCGATAAAAAAATTACTTCACTAAACTTTCTATCACTCGATAACTATCAATCAAAAAACGGTAAATTTTGAACACCCTAAGTTTGTAAGACGATTTTATATATCTGGTAAACCCAATAATCTGAATAAAAAATTCATTCGATATCTAGTCAACTCTTTGTCACCCGACAAAAAAAGCGTCCGACAAAAACATTAAAAAAAAGTAAAGACAACCTTTCTGGATGTTGTAATCAGCAAGAGTACGGCCATCTTCAAGCTGTTTACCGGCAAAGATCAACCTCTGCTGATCTGGTGGGATACCTGTTTTAAAAAGAAATATACTATTATTAGTATATAAGCAAAACTTTATATAGTTTTATAAAAGAAAAAGTATATAAATAAATATGATACCTTCTTTGTCCTGAATTTTGGCCTTCACATTGTCAATGGTATCAGAGGACTCAACCTCGAGTGTGATTGTCTTCCCTGTCAATGTTTTCACGAAGATCTGCATTTTGTTTTTGTTCTTTCTCTCAACGTGGGTGGTTACGATTATTTTCTTGGGAAGGAAATGAAGTGGTTTTTTATAGTATTCTCATTCCTTATTTTATTAGGGTTCTTGTTTTAGTCAATAAATATTTGGACTTTAAAGCCCATGATGATACGTATCATGCCTGATATTTATTATTATTATTATTATTATTATTATTATTATTATTTATAGTTGATTTTAATGAAAACTTGCATTTGGTTCCGGAATCATTATTGGTACTAGCAGGGTATCCGCGTGATGCGGCGGTGGGTATCCTGTGACTAAAATTTCTAGCGAATAAATGTTATTTTGTTTTGGGCTGCTAGATTTCACATCTATGTTTTGGGTGCTTAATTAGATTGTACATTATGATTAAATAGTTGTATATTTTGGTTAATGGATAAATTAAATTGTGTATTAATTGTATATGTCGAATAATGTGTATTTAGTTTTATTTGTACATTGTGCTTATGTATCGTGCTTATGTAGTTGTATATATTGGTGATGGAGTGTTTTAAATTATATATAAGAGATAATATTTGCTTAAAATCAATTGTGCCTTACATAGTTGTACTTTTATAAGTAGCATAAAAAATAAATAAAAAATCAAATTTATAAAGGTAATAAAGATGACAATGAGTTACTTTTTCATATTTTTCTATAAATAGTACTACGTATTTAATATTAATTAATTGTATACATTAAACCCGAATTCATTGCTTCTATGATCCTACATTTTGGAAAAATGTAGTGATTCAGTTATGTTATTTTAATGCAGCATATTTGTAATATTAACGATTTACTACTACTATTCTTATCCTATTGTTATACAGCGAGTTAGCAACCACACAATATTTAGTTTGAATATCAATATATTATTCTAACATATTCTAATTTGTTATATTTGTAAACATGAAACGATTTACTACTGCCATTTTTATCCCATTGACTAACATTTGAATATCAATATATTATTCTAACATATTAATGTAAACATTCAATGTGAGTAGAAAAAAAGGTAAGTATTTAATATGGAAGAAAGAATACACGTTTGACAGTTATATAATAATGATGTAGTAATTTAAATCCTTTAATTACACTCTATCGGTCACCCATTCATAAATTCGTATGAACTTAGCAGGCCCAAAATTTATAAAAAAAAAAATATATATCAAAGAAGGCCCGGTTAAACTATTCTACCCAACTTCAAACCCGGTTAGCTCATATAATCCAAAATTGTACTCCCTCCGTCTCAAAATTATTGTCATGAGTGAAAAAACACTAAGTTTAATAAAAATGGGATCCCTATAAATCTCAACCACTAAAAGAGAATATTCTCTTAATATATTCTCTAATTTTTACTAAAAATGGAAAGTAGACAATCTTTTTGAGACAACCAAAAATGAAAATATAGACAATTATATTGAGACGGGGGAGTAGTTATCTAAGAGATGACAACCCTAATTTTTGTAGCTACCAAACTACCGATATTGTATATCCGCTCCCTCTTCATTTTTTCTCTCTCCCAATAGCTTTTCATCTCATCTTCAAGTAAAACTCAAATCAACATCTACATCTCATCTCATCTCCGATTCACAAATCATAGAACAAACACAAACATAGACGCATCCATACATGTACCTATGTCTTCAAATTTATGCTTAATCCGAATCAAGGGCGTGTTATTTAATGCTTCAAGATCTGAAAGATGGTCTCGAGCAAGTTTGATGTTGTGTTTAATCTATGTTTTTGTCTTGTGTTTATGAACGAACAAAAAAAATGACAGATTTGTCATTTTTCTTTGCTTTTGTTTCGGATATTAATGATGAAGTGTAAGCTTCGAAAAAATCTGTTATGAATGGTTTTTCGTTGTAACACCCCCAATTCATGGATGCAGCGGAATTCAAACTGGGTGTTACTCGACGGCACAATAGTCACAATAATAGAAAACGAACTCTAATTGAGTCGTTTTATGTCACACCCCCAAAATCGGGTCCAGCGGAAGCATACATGTAGCTGGGGAGTAACTCAATTGGTATTACAGCACAAGTACAAAATTGGTTTTCACTTCCATCATTTAGAATAAAATCGTTTAACTAAAAGTATTGCATTTACATTGTTTAAAATTAGTGCGGAAGTAGGCCCTTAAAAGTGGTTTAAAATGGTCCCCATATAAATAATCAGAGTCTTCCATGACCATGCCATGCCCTGCCAAAACCTCCTGTAGCGTGCCATAACTTAAAACCTGAAAATACATGCTAAAGTGTCAACACGAGGTTGGTGAGTTCATAGAGTTTGTTTAACAAATAATGCCTATAGAGAAAATGATCGCCCAACAAAGGCATTGTAAATCCACTCAGTTGCAAGTCCCGCCATAAGAGACTTGTAACCTGTGTGTTTACAACCCACTGCCAAATGTGTTAAAGTCTACGTGAACAAAAGTAATAATGGTATCCAAATTCCCAGATAAATATAGCAAAATGGCTATATAAATAATTCAGTCAATGAGGTTATATCAATAATGCTGGCAATGTCGCCAGATAAATAATACTGACAATGAGGCCAGATAAATAATGCTGACAATGAGGTCATATAAAATAAGTAATAACGTTTAAGAGACAAGTCATATGAAATACAGGTAATCAAGCATACCAATGAAATGTAGGTAATCAACCAGGTAAAGCAAGGAATGCATTTAAGTAAAACGAGCATGTATTCTCCCCCAAAGAGTTTGCAAAATAATTAAAAAGTAGGGGCTATGACTCACCTGGTGCGATAGCTACGATGACAAGAATGGATACACTGCAATGAGGCACGATCTCTAACCGCAACCTAATATGAGTAATAACGATCTACCTTAGATCATGACGTGATGAAATGAATGCACGTGCACATGATGCCTATACCACTCGTAACTTGGAAATACTAGTTATTGTCAAAGTAAAAAATAGTTTCCATACTTAGGAAAAATAAGTCCAATTGGAGTTATAAAAACTTGTCGTAACATATATCGTATAAAAATGTTAGCGTTATATTTCCTCGTATCGAAAACCTTAAAATAACGTCGTTAAGTCGTATAAATATTCTTTTGGGTCATACGTATTTCATTTGTTAAGGATATAGTCCTTAGTAACATTTCTAGAAAATATACCATTTAGTGCGTAAGTTATTATTTTCTAGTAGTGACTATATATATATATATATATATATATATATATATATATATATATATATATATATATATATATATATATATATATATAGTTTTGACGATGTTAAAACGCGTATAACTTGGTCGTTTTAAGTTCATTTTTCTCGTTCTTTATGTCCACGGATTCGTTTTAGTATATACTAATATATTTTTGATAACTCGGCTCCTCTAGGTTACGTTTAACGCTTCTATTTGTCCGTCGAAAATTTCCAAACAGCATGCAGTTTTTCGGGAAATAGTTTTCGTCAATTAATTTGCAAAAATCATAACTTCTTCGTTATAAGCTCGTTTTAATCCGTTCTTTCGCCTAAAGTTTCGTTTTTGAAAGTATTTTCTAAGTCTTTGGTCAAAAATTACCCCTGAGTTCCTGAGTTTCCCACGTTTTTAAAATAAGGACAGTAGGTAAATAAATAGTTTCAAAAATCATTTTCCTAATTTCAAACTTGTTCCAACTTCAACCAAACCACTTTCAATCACCACAAAACTAGTCTAATCCTACCATACACCTTCTTAGGGTGTCATGGGTTCCTAAACATCACCAATCTTGGTGGATCTCTTGAAGTTACTAATAAAAATTATAGATCTAAGATTAAAGAGTATTATTGTAAAAGTGGTATATATAACATATATATATATATATATATATATATATATATATATATATATATATATATATATATATATATATATATATATATATATATATATATATATATATATATATATGCATGATCTACTACTATGACTTGAAAATACATAAAATAAATATATGAAACATTAAGAAAGATCAAGAAAAGCTTACTAGTAGTTTGAAGGTGTTTAAAGTAACTAGGTACCTAAATACTTCTTGGTTTTTATTTCAAAACCCAAAATAGAAGTATACTAGAGTTGTAAAATCACTTGATCTTGGAAAAATTATGGTTTCTTCTTGTGTTCTTGTTCTTGGCCGATCCACATAGAGAGAGGGAAGTGATGAGCAAGTTTTTGGTAGTTTATTTTGTTGCTAGTTTGTTTGAGGTGTAAGTGAAGAAATATGGTGGATGAAGTATATATATATGGTCTTGGTCAAATGAAATTAATGAGGTCTTAGGGGGGGCAATGGGGCGGCACAAAGGAGCAAAACATGGAAAATGTTTTGTGAGCTCATTTAATGTTGTTGTCTCCCATTGTGTAGTTATTAGTTGGTTTAAGTTGTGTATTGGGTGTTATCGGGTACCGAGTTAACTAAAAATAAATGTTAACGAGGTGAAATAAAATATGACGAAGTTGTAAAAGTTGTAAAATATTGTTCCTTGCAAGAATCGGGTGTTAGAAATATTATCGTGTTGAGATTACGCAAACCGACGGAGTAATAAGCTCCGACCGTAAAATATAGTAATTGATTTGAAAACACCGGGTAAATTAATATTATAATTTTTATATTATTAAAATGAATATAAAAATATATTGGGATCATAGTCGGGAGTGTCGGACGTGTTAGTCACATTATTGATTGTTTGTTAACGTTTATTTAAAAATAAACATACATAAAAGTTAATCATACTAAAAGTAGTAATTTAATTATCCTACGAGTGGAATAGTATGCAAGTGACATAATGATGATACGCGGACTATTTCTAGTCCATATGAAAATGTCCCTGGTAATGATGCATGAATTCGCTCCTGAACCAATACGGTTACGCGAATTTAAATACTCGTAAACTAATTTTACGATGACATGAGTAATGCACGTGAATAGTGTCATTTCTTCCGGAAATGAATAGTGTCAAGTGAATAGTAAAATTTCTGAACGCTTCTCAGAATGTCAAATTGACCTCGAAAACGATGAATAGTGATCGATGAATAGTAAATGATAAATAGTAACTTGTGAATAGTAAATTGTCGAGGTTTGGAAAATGACCAGAAATTACGAGTTGTGACAGTCTTCCCTTCTAACAGGAACTTCGTCCCGAAGTTCAGTTTGTGTTGGTCTCTAGAGTGGTATTGGTGAAAAGATGATGATATTTATTGTGTAAGCTACTGAGCTCTAATGGGAGTTCAAGTCCGTAGGCCACTAGGCCCATACTGTCTGAAATATTGAATGGTCCAATGTATCTCGGGTTTATCTTCCCAAATTTTTCTTAATGGTATCATGCCTTTCCTAGGCAGAATTTTCAACATAATCCTGCCATTAACTTGAAGTTCTAAGGGTTTACAACTTATTGAACTTGTAACTGATTCTTGATTTGTAGGAAATTCCAGGTTATTTCATGAATG
>JARVZY010009740.1:0-15000 GCA_030686995.1 Artemisia argyi
TATCCTGACTCTATAGGGGCGCTAGCGCTTTTACTAATAGAATATAAAAGGGGCCTGAAAAACGTAATAGGCTGCGCTGGCTACTCTAGGCTCGCTTCTTCAAGCTCCGCCCCTTATTGAAAACGAAACAAACGAGCAATCAAGACAAACCAAAGCGCTAACGTTATATTACTTAGTAAAGCAACCTTTCGCGCTAGGCGCTCACTTTTTTGTCTGCGTGGAAGCTGGCGGCGGGGCTTGCTTAACCGGATACACGGAATTGGGATCTCTGTCGCATGCAAATCTTTCTATCGGGAAAGCCTCGCTTATTCAATTCAAAGGGCTGATTATTTAGAACCCTTTTTGCTCATAAGATAAGTAAGAAAGCGTTGGTGGGATCGGCGGGATGATGATGAGTATATAAATCAATAAAGAAGAAATGGCAAGAGAAATTGAATATCGATGGAGGTGCATTGCCGATGTGGAAAACAGGGCAGGGATTCTCTACAATGACACTGTAGACCAATTGAAAGGGATGTAGCGCAGCTTGGTAGCGCCTTTGTTTTGGGTCAAAAATCTCACGGGTTCCAATCCTGTCATCCCTACCTATTCTTCTCCTCTGGGCAGTCACGAGGGATCCATTGAGATCGATTCGGACATACATCATTTTCATTTTATGAGACTATATGCATGTTTATGTTTAGTATTGGGGGTACAAAAAGAATCCTTTTTTAGTCGTATCTACTGTGATAAGAAAGCGTTCTTAGTTCAGTTCGGTAGAACGTGGGTCTCCAAAACCTGATGTCGTAGGTTCAAATCCTACAGAGCGTGATTCTGTTCTTGTTAGGTCTAATTAGAATTCAATAACTTCACTCATTTGAACAGCAACCTGAATTGAACCTCCTGCGGATAAAAAAAAGGAGGGAAGTCAATAAAAAAGAGATGTTAATGAATCAAAGGTCCAACTGATCGCCGCGTCTGTATTGTAAATATGCAGTTACGAATAATCCAGCCAAAAGAAAAAGTAATAGGAATTAGACCTAACACGATTCCAAATAGAAAAACTTCAATCATTTCGATTTATTTGAAAAGGGCAAAAATATAGGGTTCCAAACCTAAATAAACATCCGAATCGCCCATGAATCTCAATGACCAAGAATTGGCAATTGACGCGGGAAGGAACTATAGAATACCTGGAATCTCACAGAAAGATTTCTTTTTTGAATTGTTCATTCAATGAATTTATAATAAGTCTTCCTCAGACCAATAAAGAGAGCTGGGGTTATAGTTGAAGCCACCAAAACCGAAATAAGTAGTTATATTCTAATAGGCATGAAGGAGCTAAATGAGATACGTTTTTATATAGTTATAATAACTAGAACTCTTTTAAAAAACTTACTAAGTTTCCAGATACGAGGATAATAAAAAATACCAATTGACAGTTTGTTTTTGCTTCATCAGTTATTAATATAAGGCACTAACAAAGATAGAGTGACAGAGGTAGAAAAAAAAAAAGATTCATCATCTGTTACATCTACTCATCCCACGATTCCGAATCAACAGACCCCATTACCGAGATATGGCAACTCTTTTTGAAAGTCATAGTAATAAGAACTGTGTCGTCTAACTTCATTCACAAAGAAATGGTGTAAGCGGAAGGGAAGGCGTGAATCCCTCGATCCTAGCTAGTTTGATCTGTCGAAATAAGGTTCCCGGTTGGCCTTTGTATGAAGAAGCCTATCTTTCTAGCCCTAAGTGAGCCATAGATTGTGAGTGAGCTTTCGGGGAGTAGAGATCGAGCGTAGAATACCAGTGGAAAAATTCTCCTATCATCGATGTTCTACCGAACTGAACTAATAATAGTTTATCATTTAGAAAGAATGGCGAAAGGGGCCTCCTTGCATTGCCCAACTAGAGCGAAAAGCCTTATTGCGTTGCGGCCCTAAGTAGCTATGGGGTGTTGATGTACTTGGAACCTAGACCGGTTACCTGAGTATGGCGGTTCGGTAGCCGTTCAATGATAGCATGAGATCCTCGCTTCGGTAAGTTACAAGGATGAATGCAAATAGCAAGGCGCTGTGCTGTGTGAAGTGAGACTGGCTGCCCTAAGTTAAGTGCTTCCTTATTAATATTAATTAATGATCTTGCTCAGTAGGAGGGCTTTCCCCCTTCTGTGCAGCCTGATTCTCTCTCTGGAAATGAGGGTGCCCTCGATTGACATTTATCATCGAATAAGGAATCCTTCCATGGATGAGAAGGTTGAGTTACAGTACAGACTCCGTTGGCTTTCGCAAGGAAGCATCTCGAAAGTTCCGCAATCTATGGTTGATGCCTCACTCGAACTCTATCCCATACCCTACTCGATGCTGAAGCTACTCTGCCTTTCGGAACCCAAAAAGAAAGCCGGGCGCTTGGGAAGCTATGCAAAACCTGAAAAAAAGAATCTGCTTTCCATCTTTGAGCTCAGAGGTTACGATCGTCTCCTCATTAGGCTATTTTTTGAAAAGTATAGCTGACTCATCAGCTGAGTGGTTCGCCTCTTGTCCACCTGAGTTGTTTACTTCATTTTCCGACCTGGAAAACCAATGACTCTTCAGGTTAGGTTCTCTTTCAACATAGACATCCCGATGACCATGGATCAACTTCGTTCTACGAAACAGAAAGCAAATGAAATCTTCCTCTTAGGGCGTTCGATTCCGCGAAATGGCGACCCGTTTTGCCGGAGTATTCCGCTGTGGCTAGCATTGTTAGGAATGCTTCTGACCATCTTAGGCCATTCTTGATGATGGACCCTCCGGCAACTTTAGAAGCCTTGGTTCGTAAGGGCTCTTATCTTGAACTAACGCTTTGATCTCGGCTTCTAGATCCATATCCTTTCGCATCAAGAGTACCCGCGCGTCTCAAACCCACCTTTATCCCAACAACCCCATGATGAACAGAGAGGAACCCGATGAGGGAAGTGGGACAATGTTCAGACCTTGGCTGTCACAACAAGCAACCAATCAGTTCCGGGCAGGTAAAACGAGGCCTCGACGGATGGGAACTCCTACTCTGACTATAGTTTTGCGATCTCTAAGCGGGATTTTCAGTCATCTATCCTTTATCTTTCCCTAGCGAGTGAAGAAAGAGCGGATGTTTTGAACGAGTGTTGAGCGAGTTAAGTGCCCCATAAGCTATAAGGGCGAGCTATATGTATCAATTCCGTGAGCAGCGATTGAACTGAACGTAAAAAGTGCATCCAGCAGGAATCGAACCTACGAATTTGCCCGGTTGGGCGCTTTAACCATTCAGCCATGGATGCAAAGAGACTCAGCGAGTGAACTAGGTTTTGGTATTCCTTCTTGAGCTTCTATTTCTTCCGTTAAAGGAGATTCGAGAAAAGATGGAATAAGAAGACGTGTTTCCAGAACGAACAAGATACAGGTTGAGAAGGGGGAGTTAGCAAAATTAGACAAGATTGGAATGGGCATAGGAACATGTATTGATGTACCATATCGGCTAATGCTCCCAGGTTGATGCGATGTATTCCACCAGTTGACTGAAGACTTGATTATTGGTATATCGATCGGTCCAGCACGGATTGAAATAGGAGCCGGTTCGATAGGAAGCTTTTGAAAACACAGTGCACCCATGTAAATAAGGAACGAGATTAATACAGAGGTTAAACGAGCATCCCACACCCAAAAGGTGCCCCACATAGGTCTTCCCCGAAACCCCCCAGTAACTAAGGTAAACAACGTAGAAAAAGCACCCATTTCTATACCGGTTCCGAAAGAGCGAAGAAAAAGGGGATGTTTTGTTAATAGGAACAAGAACGTGTTTATAGCCGTAGCGATATAAACAAGAATACTCATCCGAGCCGCAGGAACGTGTACATAAGGAATACGAGAATTTCCACCTTGTTGAAGGTCTAGTGGTGCTACCCGAAGACTTAAATGAATAGCCATCGCTGTTAAGAACAACCGAGATCCAATGAAAATTTTCGCGTAGCTTCTGGTCTTTGACATCAAAAAAGAAGGTTGTAATAATGAAAGGGACATCTGAGAATTTCAATTTGATCCTAGCTAGTGGAACAATAAAGACGAAGTGTCTAATTATACTTATGGTCCTTTTTTTCCAAATAGAAAGACACCAAATTCCTAAAGTACTTGCTGCACTTCTTGGGAAAGAAGTCGTCTTGGTATTGGATCCGCTCTTCTCTTAGCATGAACATTCATTCTATTCTATTCGTCTTCTTTATTCAGCCCCCACCCGAACCATTCTTAAGACCACCAAGCCCTCCCGAATGAGTTCTACTATAGAAGCTTTCAACGTAGACCCGGGGACAAATCTTTCACTCACTGAGAAGTGAAAACCTGTGACTAGATCGTCCTGAAGACGGATGCGACGGGAAGAAGTGGCATTTGGAAGTGTTGCTGACTTAACATTTAGGTTTCGGCATAACAAAGCTTGCACTGTCTTTTCGCACTTAGGCGCACTGCGTGCCATTGGTAATGATTCTACTACGGTGCCACAAATTCGCAAGCTGATCCTAAGTAATCGTTGTTGTTCATTGGATTCCGGAGGAACTACTTCGTTAGGATTGAGGAATTGCTGTGATTCTTCCTGAATAGCCTGGATTCTCCCGTCGAGAGTCTCTTTGAAAGTCTTACCTAAACTCTTCCGACTGAATATGATAAAGCCTATAAAACAACGAGCTACTATCATTTCTTCATTATAGATTGAGATCTTCTTCGAACTTGATGCACAAATAGATAGAATAGCAGCAAATAGCATCTTTCTAGCCTGCATATTCGTGGAACTCAATCTCATTTAGAAAGCCTTCTCTCTATCTTTCAGCAACTGAACGGGAAGTGGTTTAGGAAAGGACTTTAGAATCGGATGCGCTCGCCCAGCGAGAAAGGCCCTGACCCTGCCAACCAAGTCAAAATAAAAAAGAAAGAAGAGAACGAAAAGAGAACTTCGTATTTTGGTAACTCTCTAGGAGTCATGTTTAACCTTGAATGCTATTAATAGATTCTACAGCAATAGTCCCTCGGACTCGGAAAGTAATAACGAAAATGGCTAACCCAATAGCAGATTCCGCAGCTGCCACCGTTGGAACCAATGAAGCAAATGATTGACCCATCATATCATCCGAAGAAACGGAAAATACCAAAAAGTTCGAATTCACAGCTAATAACATTGATTCAATTGGCATTGACATAATAGGAATATTTCGTCTATTAAGGAGGATTCCCCGAATACCTGAAATAGAGATGATCATAGAAAATGTGAAATATTTGATAGGATCCGTTTCGGGAACGTAGAATGTAAGAGAAATTCAAATGTTAGAACTCCAGTACGTATGGAACCAAAAGAAAAGGCAGTTTCATTATGGTAGTATACCAGCCACCCCGACCTAATTCATGATGAGCCCACCAACTTCCTGGCAAGATGCCTACGGTTAAAAAGCACCGACATGTCAAGATCAAAATTCGAATTGGTTCCTGGTCCTGCTCCCCTACATCTTTTAAGAGGCTGGATTCGAACCCAATTTTATTGTTCCATATGTTCCGCGTCCCATCGATCCATTTTTTTTTTTCAGCCGCAGAAGGCCCTGCATCTGCATGGTAGAGTCTCCGGCGAGCACCCTCCCTTCCTCTTCTTCTATGAAGGAATCAAGCGCCCGTAAGCGCGCGCGGGACACCCCCTGCTCTAACTGAAAAGTTTTGGGTAAAGAGACATCAAAAAAACGGAACCGCGGCGGGGCGGTTTGGCCACTGATCACTTGCATGTACCTTTCCAAGCGCCGCCTTACACGTAAAATTTCCTCGCCAGAAGCTTCCTGAGGTTCCAAGAGTGGCTCCTCAGGGGCTGCCGGCTCGTTCAAATCTGGGAGACCAGAACCAGACGGTCCCATCATAAAGAGTGCGGAAGGACTCAAACACCAGCGGAGTATAGCTCCCACGAGGAAAAGGCTTACCCCCTTTAAACCCATGGATTTCACAAAAAAGTGTACTACCATAGATACGCAGCTCTTGCTTACTAAATTGTAAAACAAGCAAACTGCACCCACCCCTTTAGCAAGAAGAAATGAAAGCAGCAGGAATGCTGTTACTAACACTACTCTTATGAGTATTAGCTTCCTTTTTCCAAATAAGTCGGCGACCTTACACCATTGGGATACTTCGAATAAACTAGAGTACATATAGGATACACCTGTAGTGAAGAAGGCTCGAAATGCGAGCCCTAAAAAGAAGGCCAGAGATGAACAGCAGCCCATTTTGATCAATATGTTAGATAGGCCCTGCGCCCCTATGGAGCCCGCGACTTGTGCCATGGTTGTACAAAAAAAAGTGAGTCCCAAAAAAGAAAAACACAAAATATATAAAAACAGACCTACGGCGAGAAGTAACAAAATGGTTATGTACCCTCTGCGCTTCAAGAATTGCGAAAGACTTTTCATTTTATTTTGCATTTTCATTTTCTTTTCCATTTTGATTTGATTATTTTCTGTTTTTTTTTTGTCATCCCCCTCATTATAGTCCTCCTAGAATCAATAGCATTTCGTCGGAATACATCCTGTCTTTTCACCTTAGTAGTCCTATGCATAGTCAGTACTATAGCCCCTCATACTTCTCTAACTTCACTTCCAGCTTATTCCGAAATAAAAGCGACTTGCAGCTAAGAGCACAAGGTGCGTAGCTGGCTTGTTAGGGGAAGAGGTTAGTTTACTTGCTTGTTAGAGAAAGGCTTTAGAAAGCACAGTAACAGCTATGAGATAGCCGCCCTCTACCCCACTCTTTTCAGTCGCGCTATTTCATAGCATCAAACTCTTGCTATTCTCATAGAGAACTGCCCACTTGAATAGAGGTTACAGCCTACTGTAATAGAGGATACATCCCGTATCACCTATCAATTCTCAAATGGCATCAACTCTTGCTTGTCTACCTTGAATAGTCTTTATACGGAATGCACCTACGAAAAGAACTGATTTGAAACGGAAGGAAGCTATTCTCACTTCTCTTACGATATTTGATTCTCTATCTAAAGCCCTCACAACACTCGAACTGTATATGAATGGTATGAGTTCTCTTTTTTACTTCAGTCTCTAGAGCATATTCCATAAGAGTCTGGTAAACATGCTATAGCTCAATTGTGTAACCGAAATGTTATGTCTCCTCCTTATCCATCAGTCCCAGGGATCCTAGAGAATAGATAAGCCTAGGCAACAGAAAGAGAATGAATTAGCGGGGATGAGTGCGCATATCCAGCAAGAGTTCTAAGTCAACGGAGTCTGATTTTGAAGAGTTTGATGGCATAGATGAAGTGGCTCGAAGTCTGATTGAAGCGAAGCACTGTAAGCAAGAAACCTACAGGGAAAGATTCTATATCTATCTCTGAATGCAGGAGATTGAGGCTACTACCGATAGAGAAGACAAGTAGTTGATAGCTATCTTCAAACCATTCTCTTTCCCCATAAGCATGTATTCCTATCAGTCTACTGTAGTATGCCCTATGTATGAAAGAAGATCCCCTTCTTGTTGAGTCTGTAAAGAGAAAGGAGAGTAGGTCATCAGATCAACGTTTTTACGTAAGAAAGGATTGAAGGTAGGCCTAGTAGATTGATGAAAGAGGCCGAAGTCAGTCTTGTCTTCAACTCGGAAGGTTTCCCTTCTCTATTGCTTTTCCCTTGGTTGTCAGGATAGCTTTCCCATCTCTCTGTGCTCAAGTCATCAGCATCCTGAGCTATATCATCCTTAATTAGCTCTTTCTTTAGCTATAGCTTTAGCAAGATTCAATCTTTAGCTATTTCACTTTGACCTTCTCTTTTTCTATTGCTTTCTAGAGATCTTTCCATCCCTCACTTCTTACTATAGTCTCTTCCAGCTCCCATTCTTCCCCGTTGCACCTATTCTCCGCAACCGTCGGTTCAGATCTATCTCGGGTACGCTCACTGCACTACACTTGTTCACTTTCGAATTGCTATCTTGGCTATGAAAAAGCATCTTAGCTAGTGCTGTACTGAGTTAGGAGCAAGCAGTCCAAGGCCTTTCCCTTACCTGGTGAACAGTCTTCCTTACAATAAGGAGCTATTTGATGCACTATAGTTCGAAAGGTCTTTCAGTAAACGAGTTCAGTGACAGCAACAACTCACTAGTCGAAAAAGAGTAGTCTTAAAGAGGAAGCTAGTCTTGGTAGAAAGGCATCTTTCCTTTGCTTCAGAAGGAATAGCCAACTCCAGGTAAATGCTTTTCCCAGCTCAAAGGCAATGAGTAGTATATAGTGGGGTACCTATAAAGCGAAGAAATGTTCCCACGGTCTTGATTGTTGACTAAAAAGCCCTTTCTCTTCTTCCCCTTGCCTACTCTGAACTAAGTCATGCTTGAATGTGAACAAGCGATAGAAAGCAGCATTCTACTAATTGGATTACCTTCTTCTTGGATTACCTTCTTCCTTTTATAGTAGTAATTTCTCTCTCTAACCTGCTAGGAACCCTAGAAAGGAGAATGTTCAAAGCTTTCAGCGGGCTAGTATAGTTGTCTTCTTGCTCTTATAGTCGTCTTCTTGCTGTTGTTGAAGTTGTGATCAGCTTAGCAGCTCTTGTTTAGCGAGAGTCGTATTCTGCTTGAGCGTCCTTCTCTGAGTTACGGCAAAGGTCTTTCGGTAAGCCTCGTTGACCAAAGCATTCACCCTCTCTCTATCCGGGGGTAGAAAGCCTGTTCTTTTGGTACAAATCCTCTTTATTTCATGAAAGTAGCTAGCTGTCTTTGAAGTCAAGTACTTAGCCGGAAAGGCAAGTCCATCGCGGGCACTACCCGACTTCTTTCGGTATTGCATATAAGTACAAGTTTAGATGTGGACATCTAGACAAGTGAAACGGTACTTGCTGTCGAAGTTGACTAATGGATAGGAATTCCATCGGTATGGCATTAGAACTGCTCGGAGATGTTCGATATTGAAGGTATACAGTTTGAAGTATTGAAGTGAGATATTCAATCCTCTTTCTATTTAATGGTATTTCACTGCCTTTCATGTACAAGTATTGCAACTGAGACTGAGAGACAAGGGAGATCCCATTGAACTTGCCTTGATTGAATGAAGGCTAGCTGACTTCGATACTGAATGAACTCCCATGCTGGAGAACCGATGAGAGACATAGTCGATGCCAATATAGCTGTAATTTCACACTTGAGCTTTTACCTTCGAAGAGTTGATCTTGAATTGAAAAAGTGATAGCTTATATAACAGCATTTTGATACTCTCACTTTTCCCTTCGAAGAGTTGATCTTGAATTTCAAAAGTTCTATCTCCCCAATGGAGAAATGATGCTAGCACTTTTTTCCTTCGATGACAGAGATTTCAATGGATAAAGTTTATTCTCCCTAATGGTGAAATGATACTTCTTTCTAGATTTCACTGATTGAAGGGGCTCTTCTTGTTGAGGATGGAAACTAGCGAGCAATCTGACTCAATAGGGGCTTTCCATCTTAAAAGCCTTCCTTCTTGCTTCCTTGCGAGAAGGCTTTCTTGCGTTCTTGCTTAGCTTATTTCAAAGGGGAGGCAGTGGAACAATAAGCTAGCTGTCCCAACCAAGACAGGAGCTAGCCTCTTATCTTAAAGGATATCGATTGACTCCTTGAGGAGCAAGGAAGATCAGAGCTCACACTGGAAAGCTATCAACTAATGGACAGACCAGACCGCATAAGACTCTTTCTTGGCCCTTCTTCTTAGGTAGTTAGGTAGTTGCCTAGAGCTATTAACTAGAACGAAAGGGGAATAACGACCAGTCTTCCTAGCAATCATTCTTTTGCTATATGAAAGATCGATGTCTAGAAAAATGCAATCTCGTTAGCAAGGAGAAAGATAGTCAATGCTAAACATAGATACCATACCTTACCCTCCCCTCCTAGTACAAGCCAAGACTAGCTTCCCCCTCAATTCATCAGTGATGCCGAAGGAAGGGCTCATCTCAACCCCACTTATAGTGCTTGGGTGAGAACGGAAGAAAATTGAGGCTAACCCTCTCTCTATCCGTGGGCATAGACTGTACTTATTGAGGTGAGGTAGCTTAGGATGATGAAAGCGTACCTTCTCACTTTCTTGATGGCTTGACTTCTTGACTTAGAGCTTGAACGTGGCAATCGTTGATGGAAAGAAAGTGATTTGATGGAAAGAAAGGGAGAAAATAGAAAAGAAAGAGGTGTAGTTGACATAGGTAGAATCGGCATCTCTCTCTCCAGCGGTAGAATCGGCATCTGGCGAAGCAGCGAGTTCATGAGCAAGTGAATGAAAGCTTGACTTGAGCAGATAGGACACAGCGCAATCAACAGACAGACTCGCGAAGAAAGCACGTACCCCCAGGCTTCCCCATACGAAGCAAAAATAGGAAATTTCCTCAAAGGGGAATCCGTCTCTAACTTACTTCACATGGGTATGGGCCTTTTACAGGCTGACCTTTCTTTCTAGTCGTGCTTGTCGCTCTTCTAATAGGGTGGGGGATCGGTCTTTCTGTATTTAGACAACGGTGCGGCGCTTAGAAAAACCATAGAATAGGCGAAATCTCAAATAGCTTGAGCCGATTTCTACGCCGTTCTCAGCAGGGTTCCTATGTTTGCTTAGTCTCTTAGGCAACCTGATGCTTTGAGCGCTGAGATTTGTCTAAATTAGAGGATTCGAGACCTAGGGTATAGCACCTAGCTCAGTAGATTCTCACTGTCGGCGTACCGCTAGTTTTGTTGGCATTGAGTTGTCGGCGTACCGCTAGTTTTGTTGGCATTGAGTTGTCGGCGTACCGCTAGTTTTGTTGGCATTGATTCGTCTATGTACCGATAGTTTAGTTGGTCTAGATGAAGAGAGAATCGAAAACCTAGGAAAATCCTGGGGCTAGAAAGATAAACTTCACTTTCACTTTGAAAAAAAAAGAAACGATGAGTATTGTAAGGAATTGGGTAAGTATCAATAGGATCCAAAGAAGATATATGAGTTCATTTCACAATTATGACCTAATCCTAGGACAGAGAGCTCGAATTAATCCCCAATCATAGAAACACCAGTTTCCTGAGAAGGGCTATATGTTGCTGAGGCTAAAAGTGAACTATGCCAATCACATTGATTAGGACCCATCGCATCATTAACCGGTACCAATCAATCATCCAACTCCCTATCTCATCTTTTCTAAGCCAATTTTATTAGGGCTCACCTGACCACCCAACCGCTTACGTCAATTCCATGAGCTCGGGAGAAGAATATGAAGTGACCACCTGAAGTAGAGGTGCCATCTCCTTCTTCAAGATGCAAAGGCGACCAGCTTTAGCCATAGGAACTCCTTTTCTATCGTTCGAGTGTACCCCTATTGTCTTATCCAGATGTAAACGAGCAAGGTTCAGGCACCAGGCGAGAATAGGTAGTCATTGGTGGGTCAAATCTCAGGGAAAACTTTCTAATCTATTCTCCTCTATCTGAGGCAATCACTACGAACATGCGCTAACCTCATATATCTCCTTGATCGACCTCTTATTCGGGCAATGAGGGGTCCATCCATTAGATCTGCTGGTCTGCTCGGAGCGTAACCATACTTGGAGGTTTCATACCCGACGGGAATGATAAGGTCGGAGTTAAGCATACGCTATCAGGAAAGCTAAGGCCCTTCGGGCGATTCTTGTGGCCACATTAAGGTTTCCCAGCTCTCAATCAAACGAAAGGAAGGGCCCAAACCGTTAGGGAGCATATGTTTCCAATAGCAAGAGTCAGTCCAAGCAGCGGAACACGTTACCCATTTCAACTAGGGAAGTTTCCAAACTCAAATTCGAAATGAGATCTTCCATCTTGATTAGCATGGTAGGTAGGCATGAAAGATGAGGCAAAGAATGTTCCGCATCTCCGCGGCCAGAAGCTTTCAAGACAGGCAAAGGTAAGGGGAAAAAACAGATAAGAAAGGGGAAAAACAGTTAAGAATGACTTTGCTAGGAGTTAGGACCTTTCATCCAATACATGTCAGGGGATTTTTATCCCAATAGAATGCTATTTTACCTAGGTCAAAACCACGTTAAGGATACCTCTTTATACCCTATTATAGGCTTAAAGCATGAGGGTGGACCCTTATTTTAGCTTGCCTATAGCAGGTATTAGAGAAGGATGACCCGCATGTGGGTGAAAAGCCTCTCTAATAGCGGAGAGTGATAGTACGATGGATAGGTCTCATCAGAGGTTCTGGCTGGTATTGCTGCTATAAGTCCGTTCGGGGAGTCCGTGGCATAAACAAAGAAGGATTTGAGTCTGAGAAAGACTGTTTCCCCATTTTCATACGAATAGTGAGAAATCTAAGAGTTTATCCAGTTGGGGCATAGAAAGAAGACCTGAACTCGGTGTTTCCTCAATCTGAATAGATCAATCTGGATTATAGGCCAGTAAGCCCGGAACCTGCAAGTGGGAGCCTGCTGGCAAAGAGAATGTTAGTGAGTCTTAGCCATGATCAGACGAATGGTGTCAAAGACCAGAAAGAAGAAAGAGGAAAATGAGACATTCAATCATGATTTAGCGGGGGCAGTTAGACGATGCAAGGTATGCTTCAGAAGGCCTAGTTCAATCTGAGAGGTTTCCCATGCTCTCGCTCCTTAGAAAGATTAGGTGATAGGATACGCCGACCTTTAGTTAGAAAGAGCCGGGTGACCCCCTATCAATCTGCTTTCGCTGCTAGCCTCTCCTTTGCTTTTTTAGGGTTCCCATGCCTTGAAGAGGTTAGAGAGGGATAAAAAATCCGGATTGAAAGATAGGCATAGATAGTCTAATCAAGAGGATTAGGCATGAGCATACAAAATCAGTCAAATATGAGAAAGATAGATACGAAATCCGGATCAAAAAGATAGATATATCAGAAATCCGGTATGGAATGATAGATCAATCTGAAAGACGAGGCGATGAATGCTAGAAGGCAGGGATAGGTATTCAACCAGAAACCTGAACCCTTTAAGTTGTTCCTTCTATGGGTAAGTCAAGTTCAGTTAGAAAGTCCTTCCCTCTCTGCTCATCTTTCCCCGTTCCTAGCTTAGCTCTCACTATTGAAGCTCGTACGCAATGAGCCTCTCACGTTTCACTGAGATTGCTGCTTAGTCCTTCTCAAAAGCCTAATTCGTTCGCCTATGAATAGTCAGCCGAGAAAAGTAGAATTCTTTCGCCTATAGGTAGCCGGAAAAAAGGAACTTGATGATGTTCTTCTCCCCTCGTGGTCTCTATCTTATAGAGCATGACGCCTTGTAGTCTTATAGAGTTTCGGTACCCTATCCTTTACTATTAAGAAATTTGGAACAACCATTTATTCTATTTACAAGAGTGAAATTCAATGATGTCAGGCTAACTGAGCTACTAACCCGAAGGGAAAGCCATGTACGTAGCAAGTACTCCCGAACTCTTGCTTTTATTTCTTTTACAAGTGTAATAAATCTCAGGACAGCTTTTGGAAGTAGTAATTATTCCATGCCTTACGGAGAGAGAAGAGTCTGACGGCCCTATGACGCCTTAAGGCCCTTTCTACTTGGGAGATCTTCTTTCATCAGCTGTATCGGCTCAAGCTGTTGTTTAGGACTAGGCTGTTTAGGAAACTGGAATTCCTTTAGTTTAGTAAGATAGCTCATGAGTGAAGCTTTCAAACCAGTTCCTTATTTCATTAAGGGTCAAGGGAATAATGCAGTTCAGTCTTCTCTTCTTTTTATTCTTTTTTTTTACAGGGGTGTAAAGATCAGGGCAAGAAGCTAGACCCCGCAAGGTAGTTTTGACTTGCTTACTTGAACTAGTAAGGGGAACATTTACTAACTAACCTTTATTTAATACCATAGTATGTATAACTTTCTTCCTTCTTTGGCGCATAAGCACTAGATCGAGGGCTTTCGAAACGAAGTACTTGGCTTGCTTTCCTTCCCCCACTTAATCGGAATCTCCTTCACTCACAACAGAAGGCTTTGGCTCGACTCAAAGAACTGGGTCACTGATAGAACTCCCTTTTGAGGTAATAAGAGTGATTATTTTAACTAAGATCGGATACCCGCTTGAAGAAGACAAGAAGGAAGAGACCTCGAACAAAGACAACTAGCCCCTCCCAGAAAAGAAGGGAGGATCTTGGGACCTTTCATTCCTAGGGCCTAAAGACCGGCTTCGCACCTTCTGTCTTCGTCTTTCTTGCAATGTAAGTAAGTTAGTTCAATAGAAGCCGGATTTCTAGGTGAAAGCTCAGTTTAGCCAAGCCTTGAAAGTTGAAACTATCCATGAGCTGGACGAATTCCTTTTGTGAAAGGCTCAAAAGTATAGCGAGTTAGGCGATAATTGTCTCAAGATTGACAGATTTACTTAGGGGGATATGGAAGATGAAGGGAACCCACTTTCCCTCCCCCAACCCCATTTCCGTTCGGGTGAGAAGATAAGAGAATATTCGCCGACATATCCGATTTAGATAAACTGCGCCGGGATCAAGCCCTCTGTAGAAAAATTGATTGGTCACCCAGAAAGAAAAGTATTCAGAGATAGTGGAATTGAGGGATCTCTACTTTACGTACCTCTGTAGTCTTAAGAGAAAGTAATACACTCAGTCTCACAGTTGGTGGATTTAGTGGAGGATCTAGGGCCTTAGCCCGAAGCCCATAGAGAGAGGCAAAAGCCTATAGCACTGCAGGAAGACCAAGGTAAGGTCTCGATCGATTATTTTAAGTGTGGTCAGTCACCTATTTGATTCTACGGCCAATGCAGCTAAATGAAAATAGCAATGAAACTGGGGAAGCTTAAATTACTAATATAGAAATTGAAATCAGATAAAGATGCCTAGTCTGCGTTGTTAGAATCCATTGGAGAAAGACTTGCTCACTTCTTCATCTGTGAGATGATAATATTTTCAAAATTTTACAATAATTGGATTGGACTAGATTGGTTCACTAATATAATGATATAATTGAAGTTCAAGTTATGGACTCATTTTATATATATGTTTATTTTATGTCTTATCAAGAAGCCCAAAAACTCTTTGATCTTTATACTATAGAAGAGAAGAGG
>JARVZY010009740.1:20000-23663 GCA_030686995.1 Artemisia argyi
GAAGCCCCCTTAGCTCTGCCAGGCACTGGACAGGGGTTAGCTCTGTAAATGTGTAGAGCCAAGCGTAGTGTGGTGTAGTAGTAGGCACTTCTAGGCCCCTTCCCGGCTACTGGATAACTCCAGTGCTTCGAGTACTACGGACCCTCTGCCATCCATTGCAGCAGAGCCCTTTCATGAGCGGGGGAGGGCTAAGCACAGTTCTTTGAATCAAACGTTGAATGAAATAGATTCTTTTTTCGATATCAAAATAGAAATCGGATAGGATAGATGGATCTATCTTTCTATTTATATATATGACTAAAAAAAAAGGATTTTTATAGTGAAGTAGCGTAGCAAAGAAGCCCCAAATCCTTGATTTGGCCAGGAAAGACTGCACTGCTTTGGGCCCAGGAAGCGAAGGGAATGAGCTCGGCTGCTTCTCCTCCAAACTTCCTTCCTTTTCTCCGTGCCCGTTCCGCATGCGCTTCGCGCGCCATTGGCGCTTTGCTCTCCTCTTATTCTTCATTGGACGGTTCGGATGGACTTCGCCGTTCTTTCCCAACTAAAATAGAAAAGGCTGTATCACATCGAGATGTCGATTCGTTTTCCGCCCCCAATGAGATGGGGAATTTATAACTCCCTATTTAGACTTTTGGGCCCTTCATCTTTCTGAATCGAGACCCGGCCCGGCTCGCGTCGTTCCAACAACCGGCGGGGAGCACCTCAGTATACGATCGCGTACAGTAACTGGGAGTCCTATTACACCTAAGGCCAACTTCAATTCACCAAACCAAGGTTCATCTCGTGTAGTGATTGTGGACTCGTACAAGGATATTGAGTAGACGGTTGATGTATCAGACTCGACCCTATCTTTCGTAGCATGCATTCCCATCCGTGTCGCAACTGATTCGGTAAGCTACGTGTCCGGTCCACGGAGAACTGCCTTCGGTCCCCCAAACTGACTTACTCGTGGCAACCTTCCGGCCGCCCAACGACCTATAACGCTAGTCACTACTCCCACTGGGGCTAGGAAGTAAGCCCCACAACCCAAAGCGGCGAAGAACAAATAGAATTTGCTACAAAAGCCGGCTAACGGGGGTATTCCTGCGTATGAGAACATAGTAATGGAGAAGGTAATAGCCGAAATAGGATTCGTTTTGGCTAGAGCGCCCAAATCCGCTATATATTTGACACGGCTTTGCCGTAATGCTGAAACTATGGCGAATGCATCTATCGTCATTGATGCATAAATAAAGATACCAATTAGTAGTGATTGAATTCCTTCTATGGTTCCACATGAGAAACCAGTACGAATATAACCTACATGTCCAATTGAACTATGAGCTAGAAGTCTTTTGACTTTCGTTTGGGCCATGGCGGCCAGCGCTCCTAAGATCATAGAAGCAATGCTGCAGAAAAAGAAGATTTGTTGCAATGTAGCTCCATAAGAACCATAAATAGAAAGACGTGAAATATTAGCAGAAATAGAGATTTTAGGCGCAATAGAAAGGAATGCTGTAACCGGGGTGGGTGAACCCTCATAGATATCAGGTGCCCACATATATAGAGTCAAAAGAGATATGGAATCCGAAGGGGAGGGGGGTTTTCTTCGGGGCTCGAGAGATGGAATAGATAGGGCCCCACAAGTTTAGAATTCGCCGCTGGTCTATCGAGAGGGAACGAGGAATTCTCAACGAAAAAAGTGCTCTCTGAACCGAACGTGAAAGTCGTTTTCCATCAGACGGCTGTTCCCGTAACTCTACTCTCGACTTGGATTATATATCCAATAAGGTCCGCTCTCGGCCATTCCACACGCTGCCTAGCAGAGGCGTGGTTATCTGAAGTGGATTCTCTCTTTTGTAGTAGATGCCGAACCTGCTGCCCCATTGACTAAGAGGGGGGGCGGGCGCAGCAGCTACATGGACCCCTTCCTTTCTGTTGTTGCCAGCGCTTTCCCGGGCCGAGCCAGAATTCTTTATTAGAAAGGGCAGGCAAAGCCCGAAGGCTGCTATCCCAATAGGCCAGCGGGCGGAACGAGGAGAGGGGAAGAAAAATGGAGAGAGAAAGAGCAGATGGATTCTATCCCCTATATCGAACACTCATTCCTATCTATTGATAGAAAGATCTTCGTAAAATAACGGACTTTTCCTTTTTTGTTTTTTTAGAATTCCTCATATCCAAGGCAGCTTATCACAAGCGCCCCACCCCATACGACTTGTTGGGGGGCCGTTCGCCTTTTGAATCAAACAAAGTAAGTAGTAGGGGCTTCATAGCAACTTTCATTCTAAAGGAAAGCGAAGAACCCACTTTTAGTCAATAAGAGCCCTACTTCCCTCGAAAAACCTCATCACTTAAATTCAAGCGCAAACCCATTTCTTAGTCACCGGGGCCTGAGCGCACCTTTGGTACTTCAGTAGGGCGAGCTCTTTGATAGTGACTTCCTTCGGGGCGACGAAAGGCTACTTCAATCTAGAAAACAGCCGGAAACTCGAGAGGGTCGCCTTTGGGAGCGTTCGCCGGTAACCATCACGACAACATAAAAAGGAAGGAGTGAGGCTGACTGAATCCAATCCATAAACCCGGAAACGAAACTCAGTTCGTTCCCTTTCGTCAAGTAGGTAAAGTAGGCATACGAACCACTTTAGCTTTGCCTTAGACTCTATTGGAACAAAGCAAAGAAGGAGGCGGAATGGATAAGGAAAGGGACAAGGGCGGTCTTGCTTGGCGCGAAGGCTGCTGGTTCGGGGGGTAGAGTACAGTACTAAAGGTCCTCGGACTTCCAGGCGGTTTTTCTTTTGGGCAGCTGTTCACCGTTGGATCTCGCCAATACAGCCCCCTATAGTTTTCGTTACCGAGATATCTTTTTTTTGTTTTTTCATTGTTCCCAGGTATTTTTTGGGTAATCTGCTCCCATGCTGCAAACAGTCAAATCTGAACTTAACCTTGTCGCTCTTCTTTCTTTCCTCGCGAGCAGGAAGCACACCAGCAGCGTGCGTTGCGTGATTCTACTGTGTTTTTTTGCACTTGACTGGGTGGACAGTTGACCGGAAGAGAACTTAGATTCGCCCGGCCAGCAGGCGGGCGGCGTGCTTATCTTGTGTGACAACACTACAGAGCGAGTGGCTCTTCTAGGCGGGCAGCTGTGTGACAATACTACAGAGAAAGCGGCGCTTTCGTGTAACATGCTATGGTCTCAACGCCCTTACGAGGTAGTGATGAGTTTCACGCGCTCTAAGCCCGGCCCGCGCGCGGTTAGGAAGATTGGCCGCAATCTGAGCGGTACCACCCACCCTACCCTACCACCTATAGGCGGCCGTCCGTCCTACAGCCGCCCGAAAAGGAACTGCAGTGATCTTGAATAGGGATCCTACAGCGATAGATAGAATCCCCATAAAAATACCACTAGATCGAGCACCAGTGATTTCGTATCCGGTCAAAATCTTGGCTAATTGATCAAAGTGGGTAGCTCCAGTAGACCCATAGATCATGGAACAAATAGGGTGGGTAGGCCCAACCACCACACTACACGTATAGACGCGAACCCCCCTCGTTACCGTACGTGCGACTCTCACGCATACGGCTCGCACAAAGACTCCTAAATTCATCCCGAGCCTTTTCTTCCACCTCTCCTCTCCAATCCTCGATCAAACTTGCGTTCCCCAGGCGCTATGAAATGGGGGGTCT
>JARVZY010009741.1:0-23625 GCA_030686995.1 Artemisia argyi
CTACGCCACAAGTTCTTGATGATGACATCCATGGTAAGTATAATCTTTATTCTGTATAAAAATAGGTGATACTTCATGAATCTAACAAATGTCCGTTGTGCAGGCCTGCCCAATACCAAGGAGCTACCGAATGCTCTTGCTTGTCATCAGTTGGTGGAGAAAGTTACTCCTCCTAACTGGAGAGGAGTCTTGGATAATATGTCTATGGAGGAGCTGTGTGATCTCCATGACAAGAGCTACACGAGGCAAGCAGTCATGGATAATCATTTGAATGATCGTACGAGGGATCTGATACGTACAGTAAAGGGTGCTAGGGAAAAAATAGATGGCATTCTTGCCAAAGAAAAGGAGAGGGATCGGGAGTTTGATGATCCTAAAGCAAAATGTGAGGAAGCTATGGAGGAAATTGAGAAGAACCCTTTGGTTCAGGACCTGCGATCTGACATCCAGGGCCTAGAAAAGAAACTCAAAGATGCTCGTTCGGAATGTAAGAGGCTGCGTATTGAGGAAGCAAAGATTGGAGGATATAAGGAGGAAATTGCTACTCTAGAGTCCAAATGTGAAGGTCTGGAAACAGAGAGAACAAAGCTCTAAGAGAAAGAGATGAAGCTTCAAGAGGAGTTGGATGGCTTGAAACGTCAATACAAAGCTTTAAAGAAGGATAGGGTTGCGGTTGTGTCGAAGGTTGTTCCTTATATCGCTATGGAGTTGTACCATAGTGTTGAGGTTGGGAAAGTGATAGCAGACTTAGTAAATGCTGCTATATTTTATGGGATATGCACGATGCTTGAAGAGATTGCTGCGACCAGTAAGCCGGTGGATCTATCAAAGGTACCCTACTACCGCTCCACCCATGAGAAGGAGTATGACAATGCGAGCAATGCTCTAGCTATGGCAGAGTTCCTTTTTCTCCGTCAGGCAACCAAAGACCCCACAGCTTCCGTTGATGCACTCCTTACTAAGAAGCCTCGAAGGGCACAACCTCCTTCATCAAGTAAAAAAGGTACTCCTGTCAAGCCTCCATCAGTGAAGATAACTTCTGAGAAGCCTCCATCCCCATTGAACAAGGAATCCACGGTGCAGCCTCCTTCTCCTGGTGACAAGACTAATGTTGAGGAACCTTCCTCCCCTGCCAAGGCAATTCCAGAGAAGCCCCGTCCCCAGTTATCCAGGGAAGTCCTAAGTCTCCCTGTGAAGAATGAAGGCTGCACTGTTTGCAGTGATTTGGCCCCAAGGGTGGTGTGTACCCTTAGAACAATTAACAATCTGTCCTTCTTAGGTTATGACCTACTCTTAGAAAATTCCTATGCTTTTGTGTTTGTGAGGCTTCGGCCAATACAATTTCTATTACCTTGTTGCTGCAGGTACTTTGTATGCTACAGATGTTAGCATAATTTATAATATGTAAGGGTAATATGTCCCGCTTTTGCTACTATGATTTTTCTTAATGTCGTTGATAGATATTGTAGGGTTATAGTGATTACCCTTCATGTTCTCAACCAAGAGGTTTTGGCAATCGTATAATTTGATTGCTGACGGAGGGTCGCGACCCACTCCGTCTTTATCCTTTTAGTGTAGAGAGCTTCGAATACCCTACGACTCTTTAGGAAGGTTAATGTGAATCGTATGTGATGCTTTTCAAGATAGTTGTATCTTGTTACATTCTTCGAACATTAAACTCTAAATACTTGGTTGATAAAATCTTGTTGTATAAAACAAGACAAGAGATTTCAAGGGAATATATCATATCATTAATTTGGTAGGGAAGATTAAATCATTTTAAGAAATGAAAACTAAGACACCTACCATTAATGTTTTTTTCCCATTGTGAGAAGAAATCAATACATGAATGAAAAATCATCTAATTGCAAATCCTGCATTAAAACTTATGAAGGATATGTCAGCTCATTTGTATGCTGGAGGAGGGTTTCTAGCATCCCAACTTGGCTACTGTAGATTTTGGCTTGCGCCATTCATCTTTCTCGAAGTAGATATAAGAAAGGTCCTTCGTTTATTATGCTTGAAACTTAGACAAGTAGCATATTACATAAAGGTTGCTACGAACTTTGAGTCTTGGAGAGCAAAAGGTTGTTATTCTTAGGTCATTGTGTTGAAGCCTGCTGCTCCACCCCAGACTCAAAACTAGGTTCAATGAAGCGTTTGCCTCGTTTCTGATTGCATGAGGTTGTATGCATCTTTAAATCTCCCCCGGGGTGTTTTTCTTCTCGTTTAGCCTCTACGGTTCTTTTGTTGGAAGACATATTTGATTCGTTCACTTCCATAGGTTCGTTTGTTTGACCTTCGAGGAGACTACTTGTTCCGTACTCTATGTCGTACCCTTCCAATTCTATAGCCCACTTGACCATTCTCTGCGATCTATCAGTCTTCAGGAACGCCCATTCAATTGGTTTATCAGTAAGCACCCTGATGGGGTGATCCTTGAAGTACCTTCGGAGGCGCCTTGTGGCATAAACCAGAGGTAAGATTAATTTCTCTGACTCTACGTAGCGTCATTCTACATCTAGTAAAACCCTACTAACAAAGTATATTGGTATCTGTATGTTTCTTTTTTCCACAAAGAGCATCGCGCCAACCTCATCGAAGGATGTTGCTATGTGTAGGAGCAAAATTTCACCTCTGGTTGGAGTTGTAACCGTTGGCAATATTTCCATGCACTTCTTCCATCTTTGGATGGCT
This sequence comes from Artemisia argyi, assembly GCA_030686995.1. Lineage (NCBI taxonomy): Eukaryota > Viridiplantae > Streptophyta > Magnoliopsida > Asterales > Asteraceae > Artemisia > Artemisia argyi. Next base: position 2,698 of record JARVZY010009741.1, read on the forward strand.
GTTTCAGCTTCCATGCTCCACTGATAGGATACTTCCCTGATGTCTTTATTGCGAGCCTTGAAAAGTGATGAAGACCTGTTGACACCCTTCGATAAGAACTCCCTTAGTGTTTCCAGTTTGTCTTTCAGACCATGAATTTTCCCTGTTGATCTTTGAGTTTGCGCCTTCGAGGTAATTCTTTCTTCAGTTACGTTAGCTTTGATCCTTTGCCTTGCGAGTGGATGTTCGTCCGACCGTTCTTTTTCAATGCCGAAGGAGCACATTCTTGGATTTAGCTTTAGGTTGATTCTCCTTAACTGCACAAGAGTCTCTTCGACATCATAAAGGAGGTCTTCCTTTGTTTTGCTTTGCGTAACCAAGTACCCTTCACAAACTCCCAGGTTTCTTCCTATCTGTTTCTCGAAGGCCCTTCCTATCAGCCTGTCGTATGTAGCCTCAGTATTCTCTAAACCGAAGGGTATTCTTTTGAAATAGTAGGTGCTTTTACCCACATGAAAGGCCGTTTTTTCTTCGTCTTCTTCTGCCATCTGTATCTGATGGCATCCCTTGTCCGTACTGAGGAAGCATTCCCAACGAGATTCAAATTATGGCTGTTGTTTTCCTATCGACAAGAACTTCCTTTTCGACAAGCTTTATTAATGTCTTCGAAGTTAACATGTATTTTCCATTCTCCATCCCTTCGTTGGGTTACAATTGGATTAGTGACCCATGGTGAATTTTCTACCTTTCTGGGTATGCCTGCCTCTGTGAGTTTGTCAACTTCCCTATGAATGGCCATGCTCCGTTCAGGTGTCATATGGCGAGGCTTCTGCTTAGCTGGCTTGATGTGTTTGGACTCTTTAAGCTTGTGTTCCATACTAAAAGGCTTGTCGTCTATTATGAGTGACCTCGGAACTCCTGTTATGTCTGAATATTTCCATACAAACACATCCTCATAGGCTCTGAGCAGCCTTTCCAACCTTTTCTTGAAAGTGGTGGGAAGTTGCTTTCCAATCATCACTTTTTGTGCAGGATAGGAGTTGTTTATCACAATTTGCTCCTCAGCTTTCATGTGCTCCACTATGTGTTTCATAGGTTTTTGGTTACATTGTTCCTTCCTCCATCGGTCCTCCTGTATATCTCCTTCATCGTAGCTAGAGAAGATAGTACCAATGCCGTGTGCTGTTTGGAACTTAACTATAGCATGCACAGTGGAGACCACGATGCCCATTGTTTGCATGGTTGTGGGGGACCGTGACCTTACGATGACAAAATTGAGGGTCTCCGTCCTCGCAAATCTTCCGTCTCCAAGTGTCACCTCCAAAGGTATTTCTCCTAGGGGCCATAAACGTTCACCCGAGAATCCTACCAGAGGCATCTTTGGCTCCACTTGTTTGGCTCTAATCGAAGGCTTAAGCTTAACGAATACCGGATCCTTAGAGGGAGGCCTTCGCATCTCGGACGGGAATGTTATTTCTTCTACTCCGGACATCTCTCTCTCGGAGACCCTCCTTTTCAAGCTGTAGGAGTCTCTGTGAACCATTAGAATGGGGGCCTCTTGTGGGGTGGTGTCTTTTCCCAATTCTGTATCGGTGGCCTTCTCCTTGCCATTATTTATTCCCTTTACTAGGTGTATCAACTTCCCAGACCTTACTACCTCTTCTATTTGTTTCTTCAACTCCCGGCAACTATTTGTTTTGTGGCCAAAGTCCTCGTGAAAGTAATAGTACTTAGTCGTGTCCCTATTCTTACCCTTTCCCGCCAAACGAGGGGGTGCTTCGAAGGCTTTCGCAGCCTTTTCTGTGGCTAGAATTTCCCTTGGGGACTTCGTCAGACTTCCCAGCAAACCATGATTCGGGCCTTTGCTGTAAGGGGTAAACTTATTATGGTTCTTGTTCTTGTTCTTCGATCCTTCCCACGAAAAGGACTTTGGGAGCTTGTGGGTGTGTTCTCTGCCATCAATTGGAGCCCCGTTGGTGGATACCTCATTAGCTTCTATCCAGGTGTATGTTTTTTCCATCAGACTTTTTATAGGTTGCCGGAAGGTCCGTGGATAAGAACTCCACCAGGTTGCGGTTCCTTAAGCCGTGCACGAAACCGGAGATACGCTGTTCTTCATGTAAACCTAGGATTTGCAGAGTTTCGTCCGTGTATCTTGTAACGAAACTTCTTGTGCTTTCGTTCTCCTTCTACTTAATGTTATGCACTGTGAGGTGTGTTCTTGTGAACTTTTTCTATTGGCTAAAGTGAGAACGAAATTTAGCCTTTAGATCATCAAGGTTAATGATGTTGCCTAGTTTCTGCCCATTCCACCAGATACGTGCAGAATCTCGAAGGGTGTAGGTAAACATGTGACAGGCTACGGGCATGACCCACTTTTGCATCCATATAGCTCCTTCGAACAAGTGTATAAAGTTATCTGGATCTCCTTTTCCATCATAGGTGCCTATATGCGAAGGCATCTTCAAACCGTCGGGTAACGGATAATCTTCAATCCATCTTACAGAAGGCGTCGCAGGGCCCGCAGGCTCTTGATATAGACAATTGTAAGGTGGCATGTTCATAGGGACGGTGTTTTATGGATTATGAGGAGGAGGTACCCCCCGAAGGGGTTTGATTAGGATAAGGACGATAAGGTGTTCCCATGTTGAAAGGGTAGCCGTTGTACATAGTATACGAGGGGTATGCCATGGGCTACCCGTAGGACATAGTAGTTTGTGGGAACTGGTTGTTACTCGGTTGTACACTCGTGGGAGGGTAAAGGTTCTGAGGATAACTCCGAGTTTAAATGGGGGGTTCATTCCATTGGGAGGAAGGCTTCCTCATGTGTTGAACAAAAATGCAGATTGCCTCCCACACCAGATGCCTGGGAAGGCTGTAGTGGAACCCCTGTTTCGGTTCTCCCTAAATGTGGAGCTAATAGTCGAGGTAGGTTTACCTCCGTGTTTTCTCTTCGTTGGCTCCTCCCATTAGAGCCTTCAGCAACCGTTCCCTCTCTCCTTGTAGGAGTCCTTTCAGGGACTCCCTCCAAATCGACCGATCTTCCACTGACCCTTCTAATAACAAGGGACCCAATACGTAGGATTGATTGAGTAGCCCCAGGAACCGAGGGTCTCGGCTCCATTTCTATCTCTTCGTCATATTCATCACTGGAGTATTCCAACTCCCTTCGCATCTCTGTGTTCCTAACTTGTCTCCTTCGGGCCCTTAACAAAGATTCTAGTTCTTCGTAATTAGCCTCAACAAAGGCAGGGCTAATGACAGGTTCTGGGTTGGCTGATGACGATGCATGGTGATTGGGTGTTATTTCAGGGTGAGATCGTGTTGTGAAGGTGGATGCCGTAATTGGCGGAAGACTGTTGGTGTCAGTTACTGGTATTGGGGTTAAAGTCGAGAAACCTGGTGGGGGTGTAACTTCTCTTTCTTGATTCATGCTGGAAAAGTAGTGAGTATGTTTGACTGGTTATTTGCTTGGAATAACGAGACCAATTGTAGCGGGTCCCACGGATGGCGCCACTAATTGTACAATAATTTGCACGACCAGGCCTTCGATGGTGATCAAAGGATATAGGGGATGTTGTGGTTGAGCCAAGCTTGTGTCTAACCTGAAAATAAGAAATACGCTAACCACCTCCGGTGTGTGAATAAGTATTTGGTATAAAAAGTTTAGTGAGAATATAGTAAGGTAGAGTTATTGAGATTGCATACCAGACTTGTGGATCGTCCAAGCTATTTATAGGGAATAAAAACAGCTTGGAGAGTGCTTACACCTTTTTCGAAGATCATGGGGGCGTCCCATGATAAGTGGAAACCGCTAGGGGTTAGTGTCCCACTCCTCCTGGTTTAGCGAGAAAGCTAAGGAGGGAGATGTGACGTGGGTTAGACTTGGTCTTCCCTATGTTTGGACTTGGCATTACTCTGTCCTTACATTTCATCGAAGGATACTCGAAGGGTTTAATCCTTCAACTGGCGAATTCCCATCTGGTAACTAGGTCATTGGTGACTAGTTTTACGCCAGTGAAAGTGTTAGGAGGCTAGCCAGAGCCTGCGATTATTTAGGTTTCTGAGCAGGACCGAAGGGGAGTCCTTCGACCTGTTCGGAGGGTACATTATCACTTTCAAAAAATTATAAGAATACAAAAAGAATCTTCCCTCACCTTTAGACTTAATTGACTCAGTTTTCAATCCTATCGAACACTATTCCCCAAGAGAACGATCAATCCCCCGGTACTTGCCACTCACTATACTACATCGGTCAGGTACACTCCCTAGTGGGGATTGCAAGATTCTCAAGATCCCTTGAGAAGTAAAACCTTTTGCAAGGTTGCAAAACCACGCATCAAGTACACATTGTGATTTCTTATAAATATATATTCATCCAGTTTCAAATAATGTATATACCCAGATCTTATCATCTCACAATGTCATTACAAGGATCATATCTGTTTGTCCCAAATTATGTCAGTTTTATAGAACCAAAGTTAAAACAATTTAAGTAACAACACATAATGTAACTTTTCAACGTATAACTCTTTATTGATATAAATCAAAGAGTTACAAAGCGTTGTGCAAAACACTTAATTGAATGACAATGTATAACTCAGCTCTCTGAATATGCAAACTTAAAGTACTAAGTTTGCAGGTGAACTTATGAGTCTCTGAGAGACTCCTTGTAAGTTCAACTTGAGATTAAAAGCACTTCAATAAATTCAACAATTAGAATGTGAAGCGAAAAGCTTTTACTTACGACAAACATTCCTTTATATACTAGGTACGAGGTAATTGGAAGTGGGGTTAGGTAAGTGCATGTCACTTATCCTGTAGGAGAAGTACAATAAAGTACATCTTTCATTTAATGCATCTATATTGGGAAACTCTCTTTTCTTGCTTTAGTGAACAGTTCTGTTGGTCCATAAGGTTTAAATAAATGTCGGAATCTTCTTACTCGAACAAGGATAGTAACAACATCAAACAAAATCATAATAACACCATTTTTACTTTTCAATGTGTAAATCTTTTATTATTGAATAAAGATTTACAGTAGAATAGCCCTCGGTAAAACTATTCCAATTGAGTGACAAATGTAACACTCCCTTTGGAAAGCTAGCTTTGCTTAGCAGTTCCAGGGAGAGGGGATTCTATCAAATATAGAGCTAAGTTCTATTTTATGTGCTTGTTTAGAATCCTACTTATCCCAGTTACAAAGTTTTGTTTAAATAGGCCAAGGAATATTGTGGATGCACATGGGTGTCGTGGTTAGCCGACCTTGAAGTAGCTTAGCACATGCCTAGTATACTAGGTGGAGCGTGCATTTAGCTTTCCAATGCTGACAACTTTTGTACCCAAGATCTTGCTTTATCGTCCTTTGATAAGACCTTACGCTTATCTTCCCAACGAGTTTCCCGCTCATTCATCATATACTAATGCATTTTTCAGTCCTTAGTCCCATTGGCGTTGCTTATAGCTCCTTGTACCTTGCTCCATGACACCATATTAGTTATACAAACTGTTTCTTCAGTTGGTCTTCGACTTCCCTAAAGCTTGGCAGCTGGTTGAGCTTTATAGAACGCTCACTGATTTCTTATATCAGTGAGGTTACATCTACTGATGATCATTAGTGAGACACCTATCACTCACAATCATCAGGGTGTACTCTCTGATAACAATCAGGGAGTAACACTTTCTGATAACTATCAGAGACTAAGACCTTTGATTTTCATCAGAGTGTGACTTACTCTCTGGTCCTTATCAGGGTGTACTCTCTGATAATAATCAGACCCAATAATCTCCCCCTATTTGAATATACAAATAGCATAATCTAGAGCAATAGTAAGTGAGCATAACGGCTTCTTCTTACTTACTGAATTACAACAAGGAAAAAAAAATTAAATGTGCAATTTTCTTCCTTATTGTTGCTGAAGATGATATAGACTTGGATCTTAAACTATCAGTTGTCATAGGTCTGAGTCACCGGTACCCCGAAATACAAGTTCTGTATTTGGCAGGGCTGTAGCAACAAGTAAAGAGACAAATTCGGTACCTTGAAATACTATAGAAGCGATGGAGTGACATGCCATAAAAGGCTACATGGACATTTAGGATGCGTGGTATGTCGATTGGCTGCAAGAAATCAATGTCAGGAAACAAAGAACTGTCAACAACTTTTGAAGAAAATGAAGATGGCTGAACTTTGGAAGACTGATAATTTGCATAAGGTAGTATTTGCAATTCTGCTAAGTATGGACAACTTTAAATCTCATGAAGTATTAATAATGGGATAATGGTCTGAAAAGGCATCAAACTTGCCACCTTTTCTTTTTGTAGGCACTTAACTTTTATTTTTTCTATTACATTCATAAAATCTTAATCTTCATATTGTAGGCATCGTTAAAATACTATGTTGACATGTCAGCATTTAATTAACATAATCTCCTATGTGCCTCTCATGTGAGGGCATATTAGTCTTTTCGTTGTCGTCTTCTTCTTCAACATATTATCAGCTTCAACCCCTATTCATCTATTTCAAGAACACCAAATTTATGCACCACTCCGAGAACTCATACCTTTAGCTTTCCGGTTCCCAACCACCACCACTGTCTTGGGTATATTCCCAGCTGACCTACTCCGAGAATAAAGATAACTCCATATGAGACGTGTATCTGTTCTGTTTATGTCAACTTTCTCTGATTTTTCCTTTCCTTTACAAACTCCTTTTTCAAACAACTACAACAGTAAAACCATCACATCCTCCTCAAAACCATTAACAAGAATCTTAAATCTATAGCAAAAAATGATAACAACCAATAGCAACTCACTAAACTCAAAATCTGTCTCAACTGAGCTAGATTCAAAACACAGAAAAAAGATCTCGAGTTTGTATAATTTCGAGCTTATAGAACATTCAAGATATAAAAAGAGTACAGAGCCCATCCTTGATCCAAGAATTAGTTTTTAGATCGAGAACACAAATGTACAACCATTAGTCACCTGTACACCCTCAAGCCTTATCCATTCCCAGTCCCACACTCATCTTAACTAATTATCAAAATTCAAACCCCAAATCCAAAACTGATATGACTGATTAACTTAAACAACAACATCAATCATCTTGGGGTAAGCACCAACATCTGTCACCCACATCTCTACCAGATCCGACGTCTTAGCCGTAACCAATCACCACTGTCGTTGCTTGCACAAGCACGCACCATCCGCCACTCACACTTTTTGGAGTTTCAAGCTGAAAATAATTGATTTTTGAACTTTTGAAGTTGAATTGGCTGACTTAATGAGTATGATAATGGGTTTTTGATGAATCTTGAAAAAAATAAATATTGATGGGAATGATGATGGGTGTTTGAAACTTTAACCTCTCTTTCTTTATAGTTCGATTAAGTGACTTCGTAACCGAAACCTACTTTTTTTCTTACTGTAGCATAGGCCTTCGCCACTTCAAATGGGCGCTTCGCCCCTTTTTTTATTAGAAAGAGCGGGGCCTTACTTATTCAGGGGGTGGGGGAACCCGTGGGAAGGGGGCGAACCGCCGAATTGACATCTGAAATCGCCAACAAACGAAAAATACTTATTTTTTGAACCAACATCGGGTGTTCGGTGGGTTTCAAGTGGGTTTCTATTTTTAGGATCAAAGATGATATCTTTATAATCTTTTTCATCTAGTCTGGTGTGTTTGTGGGTTCTTAATGATCTTTTTCATCTGGGTTTATTTTTAGTGTGTTTTTAGTGAAATCATGATGATGATTTTATCAGGTGGGGTAGTTTTGATGGTGGAGGGGGAGTAGGATGTTGTCGGAGAAGAGCTGGTCGGTGGTGGACTGGTGTTGTGGTATCTAGAATTCAAATTCGAGTGAATTAGGGGCAATGTTGATGATGGGACTTTCCATTGGGTTAAGATGAGAGTTTTGTGTGTGTGAAAGAGATTATGTTGAGCTTGGATGGAAATAGGGGTTGAGTTGTGTTTATTGTTATTTCAGGGGCACATGGATAACATCAGCCATATAAATAAAATCAGTGTGTATATATTTGCGGGTTTAGATTTGGCGTTCTTGAAAAAGATGAAGATGGACGAAAGATGATAATAAGTTGAAAAAGAGGAAGACGAAAAGACTAATATGCCCTCACGTGAGAGGCAAATGGGGGATTATGTTAAGCAAATGCTGACATGTCAACTTAGTATTTTAACGATGCCTACAATAGGAAGATTAAGAGAGTTTATAAATTTAATAGAAAAATTAAAAGTTAAGTACCTATAAAAGGAAAATATGACAAGTTTGATGCTTTTTTCAGACAATTAGCCTAATAATATGTAAAGTGCACATTTTCATAAGTGACGTGAGTGTACTTTGCCTAAAAAAAGTAGGACATCCAATTGATCGTAAAGATTGTTGTATCATATATAATAAAATCACTGCACTACATTACGCACTATACCAAAAATTGTTTGGAACGAATCAGACATAAATCGGCTCTGCTGCAACGCGCGACAGCCTAATTCCTCGTTGATGCTCAAAATTCAATGATTCATAAATAAGTGTCGGCAGGTGCATCATTTCTGAGTCATATGATCCCAACATGATATTTATATCTTCGAAAGTAGTCCCATAATTTTGAAAATCAGATATTTTTTTCTTCCATAATTAAATCCCGTTGTAAAATCAGATTGCATTTATATTTAAACTTTAATAACTAAAACCTCTATGCATACATTAGTTAGGTGACATTTATGCCGGTAACTAACAAACATGATCTAACTGAATCAAAAGTGTTATGCAGTTATGTGACTACCAATTATATGCACATGATACACACTAAGGGATCAGACGATAAGGTTTATATATTCTTTTTTTGACATAAAAAGTTACATCGACATCTTTCTCATCTTGTATGTGGGGGACTAAAAACGATGTCATCGTTCATTACATAAAAAGCAAACGTGATATATATTTTGATGGATGTGCGAATGGTTTGTTGAATGTGACAATAACCCGTCTATTATATAAACAAAAAGAACGAGTAACAAAATATATACTAGTAAAAAACAAAAAAAAATACAATAATAATAATAATAATAATAATAATAATAATAATAATAATAATAATATGACATTAATTCTTCACAATCGTACACTACAAACATATAATTTTTAAAAATGATCATCCATTATAGAAAATTCTTAAATAATATTCGTTTAAAAAACGTAAAATCAAAAAATTTTAAAAAACTTTCGTCTCTATGCCACCTTCTTTACGCGAATACCATGCGAGTAATGATATACGAAGTAATAAGGTAACGACCATGATAAGATGGAAATGAATACTCCGTATAAAACAACAAGACAATTATAATAAATGTTTTTCTTGTAAAATTGACCCATTGGTGTAATTATGATGCAAAGGACAATGAGTTAATATCTCCAATGTATAGGCCCAAAAGGCCACCAAAAATTCTAATAAGTAATTGCTCTCTTTTTCTGATAATAAATATAGCAATTTAATATACAAATATCTAAAACTTCTTTATCATAAGAAAATAAATAATTTTAGTTAATACAGTATTATACAAAATACCGACAATACTATTTTTATTTTATGTAGAGCAGCAAACAAGCCAAATTTTAATCAAGCAACTCAGATCGAATTTAAACTTGACTCGATCAAGTCGAGTTTTTATCGAGCTCGAGCCCCAGCCCTAGCCCAAGGCCTATAAACTAGCCCGAAACACATAACGAGTAGAGCTCGAGCTTTTATCAAGCTTTTTGAGCATTCATGTATATAAATAATTTTAGGGCTAATAATTTGAAAATGCTTCTAATTTGTCAATTCTATATGGGAGAATTAAGGTATGTGTTAAATGCCTTATGTGTTAGGTGCATTACGGCTATGTATTATAGTGTTGTGTTCATGATGAATATGTGATGATGGAAGTTTTAATCATGTAATAGCCAATTACTTACTAAGCATTCGCTTACTGTTATGGTTAACCATGTTTTGTAGGTTTATGTATAATGGAGATGCTATGGCTTGGATTATGGATTGGTTATGCGTATGTTACAAGGCTTGGGTAAGAAAGTAGAGCTAGGTAGAATACTGAGCTCATGTCAAGGTTGTACCCCCGAGAGTCTTTTAATGGTTGGTAACATGTAGTCAAGTGTCAAAATGTATGTCAAGTTTGACATAATGAAATGGTGGTCAATCGTGTGTCAAAGTATGTCTTATGCGTTTATAGTCAAAGTTAAAGGGGTGTTTGATACAAGAGTAAATATACCCATTTTTGAATGTAAACGGATCACTTGTGTATGGAGTAAGTTTAATGTGTTATATTATTGATGTTGATTGAGTTTGGTGGGAAAAGAAAGTGGTAAAAGTTGTTTGAAGTGTAAATGGGTCAAAACGGGTTTTGTTCCAAAACCCGTCAATTTGTAAAGTATAATTCCAAGGGTTAAATGGTAAATGTTTTTATATGAAAATGAGCCAATGATATATGAAGTAAATCTGCAAAGTTGGATGAATTATCGAGTTCGGGAGGTCGGGTTTTCAAGTACCGAACTTGGAAATGATTTTGGGGGGTCAATAGCCTCCAACCAATTGGTTGGAGGGCTCTGCCGATCGGCTGCAGGCCATCCTAATCGGATGCGGGAGCATGCCGATCAGATGGATTGTTTTTGGCAGTCTTTGAAAAATCATATCTTTTAATACGTAAGTCATCACGGGTCGCGCCATTCGGCGTTTCGAAGGTAATTGAGTCTAGTTTCTTTTTAAAATAGTCTTAAGGTCTGAATGTCTATAGATTTTTGTAAATGGTCAAAAGAGTAACGGAATGTCTATTAAAGTTGGGTCATTTCCGCTAAAATTCAAAATTTTTGGTCAAATCGGGCACGGGGTGTAATAACTTGGTATCAGAGATTTAGTTTAAGTGAATTAGGTTTCCACTATAGGTTGCCTAGACTTAAACCACTCGTAGAAGCATTGAACGTAGGTGTAAGAAATGAGGAAGGTAAATGTTTAAGCTAGAAGAAGGAAAGTGTGATGCGCTATGTGAACTTAGGTTGGTATGTATAATGAATGTGTTTTATGTGTTAATGTGTATGTGATATATGTCTGTGTAGGACTTGAAGTGTTTAAGTGAATGGTTTGCCGTGCACTTTGGTTAGCACCGGTGATTGTATTGTGATTATATGCATGTGTCATTCATGTGCTTCATATCACTTTCAAAAATAGCCTTTACTTTGTTCAGGACAATGTTGAACTATAATCAAAAAGAGATATCCGTACATGCAAGACCTACTTGCATCTCAAGTCTGAGGACGAATAAACTTAACCACTTACGAGATATCACTTAATGACGCGCGATCCATAAAGTGATAAATCGTAGGTTTGGGGAAGTCTAATATCCATAGCATGTAGATAACACGCGAGTTTGACAGACACATCCTTAGTATTCAAAGAATATAACCAATCTCTCACATTTTTCTTAGTTTAACCATACTCCTGTATCCTTGCGTGACAATGGACAAATTTAGAGTAACAAATTACACATGGATTAAACATGCAAATATAGAACATAGTTAATATATGAATGAAAACTCTAAAGGCGGTACCCGATTCGAGGTTCTTGCATTGGTTCAAGCTGCTGCAAATCGGAGAATTCTAACTATCACCACTAAGGTGGAATTTGTTAGATATTAATGACGATAGTTAGAGGTAGCTAGTTATAGGATAATCTAGTTTACGAGTTTGATTGTTTAGCTTAACTTGTAGTCAATTTAAGAGGAGATTACTTGCTTTAGAAAGCAAGTAACATGGCCGGTTGTGGCATGGTTTTCAACTCAATACCACTCCTTGTTGGAGTCGGTTATAAGCTGGTCGTTCATCCCATCATTGATTATGAAAAGGCATGATGATGGAGCTCTCAATGTACTGTATCATTCTTTACTTGATCAATAACATAAATGTTCAGGTCTATATGCGTGGGTTTCTTTTTTAGTTAAGTTTCGGGTGTGCAAGAGTGCTTCCGGGTTGTTGATCACGGGTTCAACATTGGAGACGACGTAAAGATGTTCAACGAAACCTAAACTATACCTCAAATATACCCAACAAACTAGTGCCAAGACACATAAATGCGCATTTCATTGCTTCAGAGATTCGAATCTCCTCCTATGAGAATTTTTTAGATATATAGGTTAAATCCGGCGGTACAACTACTTTGACTATTGTATAGTGAGAACAGACAACCGAATACCATTTAAAGTTGTTAAATATATATATATATATATATATATATATATATATATATATAAGGGATCAAGTAAAAAGAATAATTAAAATAAGAAAGGTAAGAAGTAATTGTAGCTACACATTTCAAATTAGGAGGGAAATTTTGAAAGAAGATGCATCCACTTTTGTAGGTACATCTGAAATGTGTGGTTGTGCTTACTTCTTATCATTCCTATTTTAATTATTCTTCCTATTTGATCCTAACTCTCTCTCTCTCTCTCTCTCTCTCTCTCTCTATATATATATATATATATATATATATATATATATAATCTAGATTAAATAAGATCAATTATAAAGTTGTAAAAATAATATCCAACTAAAATCAGACAAGTGACACTCTCGTTAAAATAAAATTAATTTTTTTTATTGAGTACAACTAAAATTGTTAAAGTTCCGATGATTTTTTTTTTTTTTTAAATTGACCAAAGGGTTAATGTAAGATCAAACTTAAAGTTGTAAAAATAAGATATAGTCTAAACAACCACTAAAACCATTTTATAAATAACCATATTAGCAATAATACACAAAAATATAGTATTAATACGAGTTAATATTTTATCAACTAATAACCAACTGATACATGAGTTTGGATTAGTGAAACACAACTATAAATTTACATGTCGAATCAGATTATATCACCTTAACCTGATACATTAATGTCGAATCAAAGTGTATCACATTGGTTTTGTCAATTTAAAAAAGAAAATCATCGGAACTTTAACAATTTTTTGTTGTACTCAACAAAAAAAATAATTTTATTTTAACGAGAGTGTCACTTGTCTGATTTTAGTTGCATCTTATTATATATATACCGTCTAAGGAAAACTGTGTCAAACATGAGTCTCAATCACGTTTTTGCGTTTTAACCTTCATCTACTTTCTGTTTATGTTTTGTTTCACGTTTACGTTTCCCACTGTTGTGTACAATAGTTTTGTTTTGCTTGTTGGCAGTACCGTTACAGTGTTACACCATCACCATCAGGGGTAATACAACTATATCCAACAATTGATTGGTTTAGTTATCCATGATACTTTATTTTAACAATTTCTAATCTCATGATTCACACACACCTAATGGTGATCAAATTTATAACATAAGATGATTGAAGTATAGTGATATTTTATGATCAATAATAAAATGAGGGAAGTGCTTCTTGAAGAAAATCTCTTGAAGAAATCAAGAAAAACATTTTCCTTACTACTTTGTTATAACATAAGATCTAATGGGTTTACTTAAATAACAAAATTAATAGAACTTTAGGTACATTTGTACAAGGCTAACAGAACTTAAGAACTAGAAAATTCATTGATGTTGTTACTAGAACTATTTTGCATGAAAATCTTTGAAACACCTGTGAATAGTGACATAATTCCCATAGCAAAACAAAACATAACAAATCTGTAACCATTTATAACTTTTGTTGCACAACTACAAGTTGCTATAATATTATTGATCTAAACAAATAACTTCATATATGTAGTATGTCTAGTATCTAACCAAAAACTATAGACTTCAGTTCTAGCAACAATAAACACTCAAGGAATATGATTACCAGCCCTATGCCTTACAGCGAACCTATTAACTAACGCCAGTGCATTGCTAGTGAGTTGTGATAAATAATTCATCCTCCTAATTACAGCATTCTTCACAGGTCCATCCATCGATCCATCAGAAGAAAACCCTCTAGCACAAGTATTTTGATTCGTTAGAGCGGAACTAACCCATGTTTGGACATTACTCATGTGCCAATCGAAACTACTCTGACTTCTAAACTGAGTCATCTGCCCAAATTCATGAACCGACTGGTTCAAACTTGGTACACAGTTGTTCATGCTGTTGACACAGTCTTTCACCGCTTGGTGTACAGCCGGTTTTAGTCCTGAGGAATTAGCTAATTTGGAAATGTATAAAGTTGTGGACTTAGCGTTGTTTAGACTGACTGTAATGGCTGCTTTTGCTAGGCGCTGGTCATTTTGCTGGATAGAAGAAGCGTAACGTGAAAGACAACTAATACAAAGAGATGGGTAGCGGGTGGTTTGGCATGAGGCGTTGACGTAGTTTGAGGCAGCAGGATCAGTTGCAGCATTGCTGGTAGTATAGTGGAGAGTGGTTAGTAGAACTAGCAAGGAAACCACTAATTTGTCCATAACAAAGAGTGTATAAGAAGGTTTATAGGATTGTCGGACACGTAAAAAGATTAATAAGAAGGAAGATATGAAGTGAGTTTGAGTGATGAAAGTGAGATGGGGTTGAGGGGTTTATATACTTGTTTCAAAACCCTTAGATTATAGTAGTTAAGTAAGGTTTTAGACTAATATAAAAACATCCATTAGATTGAATCAAGAAGCAGTCACGTGCGCTTGTGAATTAGTTTAAAACTAACAATGAGATCGATTCAGGAGATGGCAGTAGTCATGTGCTCTTCTTTAATATATGTGTCTACTTGCTTTCTCATTTAGTTTGACTTTGTGTTAAACTTATTAAGATTTAAACTATTTGTACTGAGAAATTCTTCTTAGAACATTTGGCTGAAGGTGACAACTTCTTACACATTCTAATGGGAATGGGTCAATTCAAATAATTATTTATTAGTTACGGATCAAACAGAAAAAAAAAAAAAAAAAAAAAAAAAAAAAGCTACAAAAGAAACGGATAAAAATGGGTGGAACGAGTGGAAAATCATCTAAAGTATATTCATAACCTCTAATTTGTTCTATTCCAAAAGAGTTGCATTATTATTTTAGTAATATCGTTTAGTCATATCAAAGAGATTGAATATATACCCATTTTTGTCAAAAATCTGGACAAATATAGTGTTAATGGGTTAATACAACCCGACCCGTTGTCTGTTTTGACCCAAATTAATTGTGACCAGTAACACACTCGTTTTGCCACCTCTGCTAAAACCTCTCTATATATTATAGGCTCAGTTGTCAAATGCTGAGTCATTGATTCTAAACATATCTCTAAACTCTTGTTTTCAAAGTAATCCTACTCAGTTTTTCCACAGGGTATTGTTGGTATCCTACCAGGAATCAACCTTTCTACTCAACCGTGTCCACAATATAAAAATGACATAGAAAGTGACAAAATGAAAAAGAAACTACAAGGCAAATGTAGTCAAAGATCTACATATATTGTAGTTTAAAAAGCTACGAGATGCATAAACTATAAGCAATACTGCAATAGTGATCCTAGATTGACAAGCATTAGTCGGCATGTATTGCATTTTAATACTAAAGCATAGGGGAGACAACCGTTGACATTTCTTGAAATAAATAATCCATGTGGGAGGTGTGTATATTATATTCGAAGTCCACGCCTCATTTCTGTCTAAAAGTAATATAAATTTTGCATATCTTATTCCTTTCCTACCAACCTAACGGTAAATTTATATAACAGCATTGGGTTTCAATTGGGTGAAGCTAACAAGTACTTCAGGTGAACTTGTGTGCTTTCAGTAACTTGAAATCTCATGAATGCAGCTTAATTACTGAACTACTGAAGGATTATAACCACGCGACCAATCTTTATAACGTATACTAATGATGAGATAGAAGCCGGATGTAAAACTATAGCATGGTAATACAGGCAGAGTGAACAGCTTAACTAACTCAACTTTAACATATAAGAATATATATCTTGTAATCAACTGTAGCACAGTAGCAGCTATAGGGCACCTACATTATAATATTAGTAAGCCAAAGTGATCATTTTTATGTGCTTAGGAAGTTACTGAATCCAAAGATGGTTTGGAACCTGCTATATATTAAATTTAAAACCCAAGTCGAATCGTTAATGTATCAGGGGAGGCACTCATAAAATATGTGTGGCTTACAATGCAACGGTAACTCCAACATGGGGTGGCCAAACCTTTGAAATGCAAAAACATTAAAGGGGCCAGTAAACTATGAAATAGCACCGTCAAAAAATGACGACATTACCCCTGATTAATATTTATTTGGTAGTCAAAACACAAACATGTGATCTTCAAATAACAGAAAACAAGTGTGACAGTGAAGATTCAGTGTGGCGGGGTGGGGAAGATCGGGGATGGGTAACATGACTTGTCCTGTATGTACAACCTATTATAGCAGAAAATTAAATCAAAGTAAATCACAACATTTTTCAGTTTAGTTTTAAGTTTGGCAAATTATTGAACTTTGAGTTAGATCTTATTTAGTGACTCTGAAATGTATATTAATCATAATCTTATCATATTCGAGCGTCCTTAGGACTAAATTTAGGGTACATAACCCAGATTGCCTAGTCCAACGACCTTGTTTTGGTAACTAAGGTGCCTGTTATTAAACTTTTTGAATAGTTCAGTGACCTTCTTGTTTATTTCTCTCGAAAAAATAGGTAAACGACAAAATATATCCTAAAAATAAATAGTGAAGGAAACTTCCATTAGACAGAAACAGAAGCACATGAGCTGCTCAAAAGAATAAGATTACCAACATACTTAAAGACTCCAAATCTCCAATAAATAATTAGCATTCCCTTACAACAGCACGAGATCCAAGTTTAGTGCTTGTGGGCTTGTGGCATATGGATCCAAGTTCCGTTGCTTCAAATTTCACCAAGAATTTCAGTCCCCGTTTACATTAAAAACTTATTCTTCCATGAAGATCTTAGAATTAAGGTTTGAATTCAGAAGAAATTTAATAAACATAAGGTTTGAAATTAAAAGAATTTAATATAGGGTGTGGTCGGTTAAAGCAGTCTCCCATATTCCCCCGCACCCATGAACTTTGCTCAACTATTTACACTATTCTCAGATCCCATAAGCTATGTTAAAATGAATGCCCCATGGTTAGTGTAACAACAGTGTATCCATGATAGCTCTGTATAAGACTCAAAAGCAATATTGTGCCTAATGTTATAATCATTTATTTTACAATAGAACACCTTCTTAAAATTACTTTATGCCAACCCTAGACACGTTCATACAGACTACATTCAACGCCAATAAGCTTTGAAGTACTATGGATATATGAGAATCGTTAGAAGACTATTCCTGTGAATCCACTACAACATTGGCTGCTTTTAGCGGGGACATTTCCTCGCTTTCAGCGGGAACTTCTCCCCGCCCAACACTTTCGGCGGGGACATGTCCCCGCCGAAAGTGACTCGGCTAAAGCCCTTCGCTGTAAACTTTCGGCGGCGACGAACCTCTCTTTTGGCGGTGACAAGTGGGACCCACACTGCCAGCGTGAATAATTTTGGTCAGGTCAAACTTGCCAGCGTGGCAACACTTTTGGCGGGGACATTTCCCCGCGGAAAGTATTTTATAAAGTAAAAGGTACTCACTTTTGGCGGGGACACTTCCCCGCTGAAAGTATTTTACACGTAAATTGTGCTCACTTTTGGCGGGGACACTTCCCTGCTGAAAGTATTTTACACGAAAATTGTGCTAACTTTTGGCGGGGACGTGTCCCCGCTGAAAGTATTTTACACGTAAATGGTACTCACTTTTTGCGGGGAGGTGTCCCCGCTGAAAGTGGTGCTTACTAATAATGCAACAAACTTTTGGCGGGGACATGTCCCCACTAAAAGTGTCTGACCCATTTTGCAGCAAAATGCTGCAAAATGGGTAATTTTCAGATTTTTTACGGAATTTTTCCGGAAAAATTTACATTATCACTACAAATCCACAACCTATATATAATCTAATTACAACACCACAAGACACTCAAGACACAAATTCGCGAAACATAATATGATACATATCCAAATTTGTTAAAAATTAACATAATCATGTGTTTGTATCTAAATTCGCAAAATACGGTTCAAAAACCGTTATCACATGATCACTACATAAGCTAGCAATCCGCTATACGCTACAAAACTATACGTGGGAACAATGTAGCGGGAATCCTAACACATAAACTACATAAAGACATAATAATCCATGAAACTATCCATACATTTGTCCATAACCCAAAACAAATATAAATCAACCCAAACAACCCATACGCTACTCCTGAGTCCCCCCACTAGCCCCACTCCCCTCCTCCGGGGTACCTGTAGACTCACCTGGTGTTGGTGAAGCCCCCTGGGATCCTGATGTCGTCGCCTGAGTCGCTAGCTCAGCGGGGAAACCCGGCTGTGTCTTAGCCCACCCCACCAACATATCAATCAGTGTCCTTTGCTGGGACATCTCCTGGGTTTGTTTCTGGACTGTTTCGTGCAGGGAGGACGCGGAGGCTTGATCACGAGCTCGTGCGGCGTTGAGGGTCGTCTGACGACCACCGCCGGGTAAGACTGGACCTATGCCAGGAATATGACCTCGCTGCTTGCCACCGATCACGTGGTGCATAATATCGAGGTCAGACATGGTCGTCCCCCTGGAGGTGCTCTCCGTCCGCATCTGTATCATCTGGTTCTGTTTTACAAAAAAATAAGCAGTGTAATATATAAGTCGTGATTTATTATATTTGCATTAATGTGGGTGAGTTTTATGGAAATAAATTATACTTACATATCTAGTCTCGGACAATGCAGACTCCCAAACTCCGTCTCTCGTATGGTTGTGTCTGTACATCGCGATCAAGTCTCTACCATCCACAGCGTCGGTGGGTTCTCTCAGCTGTTTATAAATAAACTCAATAACGACTCACCAAACACTATATATATAAATGAAATGATTAAAAAGCGTCTTACGAAGTTATCGCGTATAACAGCTAACGAATGCGACCCATAAAGGCTGGCAGTCGGATTGGCGAGCCGGTTCTGCCTGTTAGTCTCCCCTCTCTTCAAATTATCCGGGTTCGACCAGTGCTTAACCTGAGTATTATAAATAATAAAAAATGTTATATAAATGAATTATTATTATTATTATTATTATTATTATTATTATTATTATTATTATTATTATTATTATTATTATTATTATTATTATTATTATCAGTATTAGTATTATTATTATTATTAATAACAATAATAATAATAATAATAATAATAATAATAATAAAGTGTGGATCCAGAAATTTACATATTCATCCCAATCTGACTCCGAAATGTTCTCCGGGCATTTTGCCTTGATCTCCTCCAGCTTCTCCATCCCACCTTGCTCAGTAAAATTTATCTTTTTGTGCCGCCACTTGTTGTCGTCGTATCGCTTTTGGAGATAATATTCGATACTCTTGACAATATCCTCTCCATCAGCACTGGCAAGGTGCTCTCCGAGATCAAAATAATGCTGCAATAAAATATAATTAAAATAAATATTCAAATTTAAATAAACAATCAAATTTAAATAAACATCAAAGTTAAAATAAACAAACACAATAATTAAAAAAATAAAAGATAAAAAAAAAAAAACTTACGCGTAGCTGGTCGTCGATGTGGGACTTCGCGGTAGCAGAAACAGCCGACCAGGATTTGTAATGCATAGGAATTGATTGCCGTAACAATTCCCCGACCAAGTTGGAGAACCACTTCGCGTGGTCGTCCACATGCTCTCACTTCCCTTTGTCGTTCTTCCGGAATCTGATCGATACCGGACGACCAGTCTCTTTCCTCTTATTGCGGAGCCGCGTGTTCTTTGTGGGACCACGCACCGACTTCCCGTCTTTCCCAATTTTGGCATTGGGCTTGGGAGGTCTGGGAGGTCTGGATTTAGATCCTACAAGTTACCAAATTCAAGTGATGATGATATAAAATAACAAGTTATCAATTTCAAATAATAATCAAGTTTAATTAAAATAATCTAGAAATTCTTACTCTGAGAATCACTGCCTATCCTCGTCGGACCACGGGGTGGCTCATTGCCTCCATCGCCACCATGGCTCCTAGCAACAACATCTGCCATCTGTAAACGTACTAGTACAAGAAAATATAATTAGTGAAGAAACACATATACACATATACGCATATACACACACATTGAAATAAATAACAATTTATACAAAAAAATAATAATAATAATAATAAATAATTAAATAAATAAATAAACATATTTAACCACTCGATAACAATTTCATTCGAATAAGTGTCATTTAACAAATTACAATTTGAGATCAATCTCCCTCATCACTAAGATAAAAACCCTCATTATTAGTGTCAGCTTCATCTTCATGATTGACGTAATCTTCACCATCAGATGCTAAATCATGAGGAACGTGGTCATCATAATCAATATTATCTTCGTCGTCGTCGACATAAGTGATAATTGGTTGTGGTGGTGCCTCAACTTCCGCTGGCTCAACATCTCTATTTACGGTGTCATAATTCAACGTATCCAACTCAGCAGAGAGTGTGACATGTGATGATGTGTTGTCATGTATAACATCCTGATTGTCTTCTACCACGATGATATTCGGGTTCTAAATCTTTCGATGATAAGAATCTTGGACGGCCTTGACATTACCACGTTTACCCGGGAAATCAAGGTAAAAGACTTGTGTTGCTTGTGTTGCAAAAATGTATGGTTCACTTCCAAACGATACACGATCTGTCATAATTTGTGTAACGTTGTTTCTATACGTACAACCTTTTATGCGACCATTGTTATTAGTGTCGAACCATTTAACTTTGAACAACACAACCTTGAACGGAATATATTCAAGCTCGATAATTTCTTCAAGCTGGCCATAATACATTCCTCCGCTAGGATTAGGAGTTGAAATTCCGCTGTTTTGGGTTGAACGACG
>JARVZY010009742.1:0-23598 GCA_030686995.1 Artemisia argyi
TACACCGTCCCCTTTCTGTTATATGATATGCGCGCTTTATGATATGATTTGTTATGGCCACTATGATTTCTGCGGGGGCGTATGGATGCATCCTAGATCTGTTCTGTTTAGTGGATTTAACTATGATTATGATTATGATATATGTCTGGTGACTGGTACTGTGTGCTATACATGCCTTTCACAATTTCTGGGAGTTCGCTACTCCACCCATTTGAAGAATGAGGACACCCCTCATATTATCTGATTATCTGAGAGGACTCCCCTCTATATGATTATGAAGAATTATGGTATTGACGGCTTATATGATATGATATGTTTCTGGGCTCGTGGTAGATGACTATCCGTTCTTCTTTCTATTCTATTACTCTTTTATCTATTCCTTATTCTATTTCCCAATGCACTATATTTCAATTCTGTTTCATTTTCATTGCTCTGTATATGTATCTGTTCACTGGGCTTTTAAAGCTCAGCCGCATTCCCTTTTCCTGCGGCAGGTTTTAGTAGGAAGCTGGGTTATGGGAAGAGAGCGTGACTGGACTTAGAAGACTATGCTTTGGACTAGAGACGATTAGATAAAGTTTCACTTTATTAGACATAGTATTTATGGTTTTGTAACCTTGTAGTTTCAGATTTTCATTTGTAACCCTGAATTTCGTTGTATGTATGAATCATATGCTTGTGTTTGTTCTGATATGTCACTGTAATGTAATACTTCTATCCTTATCGGGTTGGGGTGTTACACTTACTGAGTAACTTTTTACTCAGTGACTTGAAGTCATTATTTTTTATGTGACACTTAAGTTATATTTTGTTCAAATCCTAGATTTAAGTAACTTATGCACTGAAGTGACCCTACATTATCCATAAGTTGTAAAATAGACAACCTCCCCTCACCCAAACGTAGAATATTCACTTGTTAAAATGTCCTAAACATGAGGATACCATTGCATCCTCTATATCCTTGTTGATCTTTTCTTCTTAGCCACTGAATCTAACTCCTCATCATAACACTTCCGTATACCCACATTTTCTTCCTTTTATACTTATCCGAAGAATTTGAATTAACTTCTCTTTCTTCTCAAGGAGTAAATCCTTGAGGGTATTTCAAGTTGCCATTATATTTCTCAACTCCAATACCATTCTCTTTTTTCTTTTTTAATAGATCAGTATTAAATGGATCTTCAGATTGAATACCATCCACCCCATTATTTTTAGTTTCAACTTGGTCATGGTTGAACAAAGACTCTAGAATCTCTTCATCATCACTTTCTTCTTCTAATTTCATATTCTTATGCAAACCCCCATTTTCTTCATTTGAAGCCTCGTCCATTAAATCATCATCTGATTCATCTTGATCACCATCTTCCATAAAATTAGGATGCCAGCTGGTATCTTCTTTATCACGAACCCAATAAACTTTTCCTTGGACGATAATTATGAACGATTCAAATATATTCTCCTCCAATATCGTTTTGATACAAACTCTTTTACTATATAAACATAACTCATCCCTATCCTCATGATATATTAACTCACCCCATTTAGAGATAATTCTAGAAAACACAATTTTCGTCCAAACTTTCAAAGGAACGCCTTTAATATCCAACCATACAACCCTACCATCAATATTGAAAGACTTGGAAGCTTGTTGCAATTCAGAAAACCATGAACCAACTCCAACATGAAACTTAAAGTATCTTTTGTTGAACTTGATTGAAATTAAATCAACACCAAAAGCAACCCACGTATTTAAGCTTAATATTATCAAAACCTTCAGTAGACAATACCACCTTAAGGTTTGATAAAGAGCCAAATTCTTTCACTTCACCCATCAGAGATAAGGAGAAATCTTGTTGAAGTATACCTGACTCATCAAGAACTTAATATGGTTTTTTTTCTCTTCCTCCATTCCATGATTCATTATGCCTTTGTTGACAGCAAACACATACAAATTAGGATACCCATCATTCCCAGTATTTCTTCGAGATTCCCCACTAAATGGCTTATTCGCTACATTTTTTTGAGCTTTGTTTCTTACGTTTCTCAAAAGTGATCTTTGAATCTCACAACATTCACATGTAACTTAAAATTACCTACCCAAATTGTGCATAAATTCTTTACCAAATGACCCACATCTTGAATCTTTAAAAAACGAACAAAACCAATTACATGTTTTAGAACGCCTATTCGGAATTTTAACATCAATCACTTTCCCATATTCTTCACATACCTTCCATAAGTCCTGAAGAGAGAAATGTTCTGGGAAATTCGTAACAAAAATAGACGTGGATACCTGTTGAACAAGATCCTCCTTTGATCTACAATCTTCCATATTAGAAGACACACCAAAATAAACAACAAAAGAATTTTTTTTTTCTTTTTTAACGGTTTTCAAATAAAATAAAATAAATGAAACCCTAAAAAACACGAATCAAATCCTATGGTCTCAAGAAAACTTTTCCCGTATCACCACTCGTTATGAATGATCAATCATAGAGATAACACATTCAATTACACTGATGATTGCAAGCTAGTTTTCTAGGGAGGTAGTAGTTCGATTGGAAGTAGGGTTTCGCCCAGACAACATTTTTTGTATAAACTTCCTGTTGATTCTAAATATGTGTTTATATCATTTTATTTATTTATTTATTTATTTATTTATTTATTATTATTTATTTCTAAAACACGTTATGGCATAAATACCCCGACCTCTATATTTCTTTTCAACGATGGCAAATCCACTGAGTATGGCAACCTCAATTGTCCTTGCCACATTCACACACCACAAGCATATCCTGGCACATGGATCCAACTACAACACCACATCATATGCTTTTCAAGTTAAGAGTAAATGACAAGTAAACCTGATTTTCTTTAGACAAATATCTAATATGATTCTTGAACATTGAGGTTTCATCTCAACGCCAATTGTAATTGCTTTGGGCATCATTCTCATGTTTGCTATTCTTTTTATTTGGAATTTATTAATTAAATATTACATTAGTGATTAGGATTTGCCTTTTATGCTTTTATTTTTATTGACGTTTAGTTATAAGCAATGTTTTAAAATTTCAATCGACCCAACTGATTAAGAGCCTGGGGCGGATGTGGCTGTGTTTTTTCTTATTTGAGAACCAGATTGAACCAGCGATTTTTTATTGACGCGAGTCGATCAGGTTTGATAAACCCATCCAGATCATTATTTTTGTTCTTTTATTTCTTTATTTTAAACAACAAAAACCTTTTTCTTTCCTCTAAAATTAACAAAACCCTTTTGTCATTTCACTTTCACTAACCTCAAAATTTGTGTTATATTAATTTCTATATTTGTATAAAGAAACATATCATAACTTGGAAAGCTTATAGTTAAATTGTAAATTAAATTAAAGTGGTGTAAGTTCGAATATGCAACATACTGTCATAAGATGAGCCTAACTATTTGTATAAAACTCAAAAAATTCATCGATTTTTGCACTAAACATCTTTAGCTTTTGAACCATATATCATGCATAATATATGAACCTCTAAATAAGCACAGTTTATTCATAGAAGATAGAGAAAATCAAAGATTTTTTTTTATTACTTAAACTCGCTTGATATATCACGTGTGATATAACACTACTATGCAAGTTCGAACACTAAACATACTTTCGTAAAATGGGAATAACTATTTGTATAGAACTCCAAAAGATTAACCATTTTTGGCATTGAAAAAATGCATATTATTAGCTTTCCAACAATATATCAAACATGATATTCAAACATCTAAATCAATTGAGTTTTATTCAAAGAAATTTATAATCAAACTTGCTTGAAGTAATACAGATATAACTTTAATTTATAAGTTCAAATACTAAACATATTGTCATAAAATTAGCATAAATATCTCTATAAAAATCCAAAAGTTTCACCATTTTCTTTATTGAAAACCACACTTTCAAAACTTTCTAACCATATGTCACACATAATACTTAGACATCTAAACAAGTACAGTGTATTTATAAAATATAGACAAAATAACAATATTTATTTAATCAAATGTGAGCTAACACAAATCAATAATAATACGAGAGTTTTCATAACTCACACCCTAAATAACATGTGATTTTATACCATAAATTATCAATATCACAACAAGAATCGGGAATTTGAAAAATTTTCTATATTTTTTCAAACTTCAATAAATAATTTAATTTAAGATTTGAAAAATAATGTGTCATATATGATTTGGAAAAAAAATATGAATGCCTAGTTTACATTAAAAAAATGCGGTGGACATTTCGTATCTTGTGTAAAGAGTTATGTTCATTTTACTACATGTGTTTAATGATCCTAACTTTAAAATTAGTATTAAATCTGTTAGGTACCCATATTGATTACACACAAGCAAGAATGAGATAGATAAAGGATTTGGGTGATTATAAGAATGAGAGAAATATAAGTGCAATAGTTTCCTTAAGATGTCAAATAACCAACCAAGTTTACATGTATCTTAAGCTTAGTATATATAGGGGAGGAGTAGGGCAACACTCCCTTCCTCCCTTTTCCTTCTAAATCGTGGGCTTGGAGGCCCATGGACAAAATAACATAAGCCTGGTAACATGAAACTTTACATAAATGAAAGTAAGTAATAGCTAAGCAACCTAATGTTTATAACAAATGACCGAGACTTAATAAATAGTAAAACTTCGTTCCCAACAATCTCCCCCTAAGGGTCGGTCATCACGGTTGCTTGACGTCTTTCTCATTTCTTCATCTTTCACTTTCACAGCTTTAGACGTCTTTCAAAAAGAATGAGATAAAATCATTCATCGTTCTTTGTGCTTTGTTCATTGTTGTTGTGATAGTGATCAAGTTATGAAGTTGTCTGCCTTTCGTCACTTCTGCGTCTGTGGTGGTGGTCCGCCATTCCAACATGATCATAAATCTTTGAATTTAGACTTATACATGCACGTAGTTCCCTTTCTTAGACTTTAGATCTTTAGTCTTTATACTCTGTAGATTCTTCTTTTTGGTGTAGAATCTTTCTTTGAACTTTGTGTTGCATTGATCTTTGAGGGAGCTTTTGATGACTTCAAGATGCATAAATGAGCATGTGGAATCCGTTGCCATGGAGATGATGTGTACCTGCGGGTAAACAGTTAGCAATAAAACATCCGGTACTTACAGATAAGGGACTAGAGATCGTCAACAGCATAGTGTGAAGACTCCTTCTAACCCTTATCCAGGCCGTTCCTATGTCAGATACCCCCGAAGGAGCTTACAAGACCTACTAAGTAGCTCAATGATTGGGTGAGTCGTTGGGGATCACTCCACGACTGTAGACCGCTAAGAAACCACCGCAAACACCAAGCATAATCCACAAGGAGTTACCGAAGTGACCTGCTGTCAGGGCTGTTTGATGTTGGTCCTGGCAGGATTTCCGTTCAATCATTGAGAAATACTTATGTAAATTCTCTCATAAACGTTCTCGGCTAAGATCTGCGAAGGACTCGATAATTTACAGCTACTGTCCATTGATGTAGAACACCAGTTGTAGAAATACTAAGTGTTCCTAAGAGATCTTTGATGTATCTCATGGCTCTAGACTCGAAAAGTGCACACTTAGGTTTCCTATGCGGAGACTAGGGAGGGGTTTCCTGCTTCAATATCAACCATCTCTAAGAGATAGGTCGATAGATTACACCGGTTCCCCGTGAGAATGAAACAAGCTTTTTTAAGAGAACTTGAGTGGCTAGAAGGTTTAGTGCATTGCGTCACTGGGTCCATGACGACTTTATCTTCAATACCGGCGTTGCTTTAGCAACAACCAGTAGCATACGAATTGAACCCGGTGTATGCCCTAAGGTTGAACATATGGAGGGCTATTTCTTTTCACCATTTTCTTTACTTTTCTTTTTAATTCTTCAACTCCTTCTTTCCCCTTTCATTATTTTCTCCTTTTTATGTATCATACCTAAGGACTTCTACTTCTAACTATTGGTGATATCCTTGGGTAGATCCCTCCGGCTCTGGCGGATCATAGGATGGTTTTTCCTATCTTAATCACCTTGTAACTCCATGATTATCCGACAATAGCCATGAAACCTTTGATTGAAAATCTCTCAAAGTGTTTGTGATCATCAAACATTTTGTTTAACACTTTGAGAGTTTTGTGTTTACTTTAGAAGGGCTCCCCCTTCACATGTGCTCATGGATATTTAAGAAATTTGCACATGTGGGAGGACTAAGCACTTTTTGAATTGATCCACTTTCAGTGAACAAGACCGATTCGATACACGCTTACATCACTAGTTAGACTAGCTTGAAGTTATTACCCGGCCTGATCAAGTCCACAGAAAGTTTCTCGAGATGGTACATTTCTACTAAGATAAATCCTTTTCGAGACATGCTTATGTGGCTAGTTAAAGAGTTCCATTGTCAATTTTTAGGTGACAACTAGCTCTAGTAACTAACTTGATGTCATTACCCGTCGAGGATAAGTCCTTTCGATTATTAACTTTTATGTTTTGTCAATTCTTGGGTGAATCTGAGTCTAGATCGCATGATATTTGACTTTTAAGCAACTTTTAACTTTCATATTTTAATCACATTCACTTTTTCTCCCCCTCAAAAATAGAATATACGATGATATTTTTGACAATCTTTTTGATTAAAATATGCCTTTTGAGTCTTATGGGGAGAATTCAACAAGAACTTTTGATTTCAAGAACGATGATTTTGTTTCAAGTGCTCCACCTCAACAAGTGAATTCTTATTGAGGTAAAATACTTGTCTTTTGAGCAGAGTTATGAAAATCAGAAAGTGTTTGATTAACTCTACTCAAAAGTAAGAAACCTTCGCTCCTTATATTAGGATTGAGGCACTGATGCGTACCTCATGGTCCTTTCTTTTCAAGAACGGGTTGTACACTGTTATGTGTGCACAAGTGATGCGTAGGGATTGCACCAGGCTTTACCTCTCAAGGGATCTCGAGAAGCTTACAACCCCCACCAGGCAGTGTACCTGATCGATGTAGTATAGTATAATGACAAGTACCGGGGGATTGATCGTTCAGCTAGGAATAGTGTCGCTAGGATTAGAAAACCTAAAGACTAGGTCTAGAGATGAGGGATGATTCTTTTTGTATTTTTTATATTTTATGAAAGCAAATAAAAATATTTGGTTTAAAGGATTTGGGCGGAAATAGTTGCTAGTCAACTAACCCAATTACTAAGATGCAATCAAAATAAAATACTAAAAATGAAAATAAACTAAATTAAACTAGAGGTGTGAGCAATATATGGGAGAATTGTGTTTACTTAGATTTGACTACTCCCTAGATATCTTTTACAGGTTAATTACTTGTTACAGTTGCGTAGATGACGGATTGTATTCCTTAATACCATTCATCGGGTGGCGTACTTACTTCCCCAATCCTATAAGCACCTACTTCACTCCTATGTCGAGCCGGCTAAGAAGCTCCTAACATGGGATCACTAGAATTTGCTCATGCATTAAATACAACCAATAAAACCTAGTACACATCGGTTTATGTTTCTTAAGACGTTCAAGCATGTTACACAATGGAGATCTGCCAGTTTTCTTAAGCCTAACATTGAAATCATTCATCCATTACAACTATAAACAAGCAATCAACCTATAATTAACATCTAGGTTTCATTACATCTAAGCAAACACAAGATAGATCTAGCCTAGCATGTTATAATCAAGACAAGCATAAGATATATTCAAACAACACATAGACATATTAAATGAATTAAGAGAAGACTTATCTCAATTGAACATGAAATGTTTCAAGGGATAAAAACCCTTGAAAATACTGTAAAATACGACCTAGGGTTTACAAAGTTTGGCCCTAGTATTCTCCACACAAGTTCCTCCCTTATGAATGAAAAATAGAAAAGTATATATAGATTCTTAAGGGTGACGGCATCAAGAACAAACTTCTGACGCCGTCATCTCACTGCCAAATAATTTCTCGGACTGCCTAGATCTGGGTCTGACGCCGTCATGTGTATTCCAATTGCCGGCCGTCACAACATTAACTCTTGACGCCCTTCTTGTGACGCCTTCAGGTTTTCATTGGGTCGTCACGGATTTTACTCTTGATGCCGTCAGGTTTTTCTTCTTGACGCCGTCAGGTACTATTCTCAGCATGGAAAATTAAGTCTTTGCCGTTTTCTTCACTTTTATGCTCCAAAAATGTCCAAAATGCTTCCTTTTCCAGAATTCACTCTCAAAGTACCTAAAATCACAAAAGGAACGATTTAGAGCAATATTTGATCAAATAAATTCAATTCCGGGCATAAATGACCCCCTAAAAGTGGTTCATTTTTTGCCTCATCATATACCCTTACACTTGATATTTCCTTGTCCTCAAGCAAATGCGCTTTTATTCTAATCAAAATACAAGTTAGGGGTCATTTAACACTAATATAAAAGTAATTACAACAAATAATCGTTCCACTAAAGACCAAAGACAAGCACGGAGGTCATACACTAGCACCTCACAAAACTAGACTCGACTTAAGCGTTGCTAAGCCAAGACTAGACTCGACTTAAGCTAATAAATGAAAAATAACAAAAACATAAAATGAACATAGAATGAAAATGGATGGTAGTCCGTATGTTTTTTCTCTTTTTCTTTTTCTATTTTTTTTTCTTTTTCTTGATTTTTTCGATTTTTTTTTTTTTTTTTTTTTTTTTTTTTGCATACAATCTTACCCTACCATCCGAAATAATACATCATAGGGAATGTAAATTCTCCTTACACTTGAATTTTTACATACTTTACAATAAACTAATCTAATGACTCGAATTAAGAAAATCAAAACACTTAGAGTACTTTTAAGATTAACGCACATACGGGGGCAATAATATGATGTTCTTCCCCATTACTCCATAAAATAAGTATTTTACCCATGAGTCCCAATCGTCCCAAAAAAATATGTACAAGGATATGACTCGACTTACCAACCATGTAATTAATTAGATAATTAACTTAGGGTTTAACAAATAACAATAATGCACTAAAGATGAGTGCATACACGGAAGGCTAAGGCGATTTGGGTGTACATTTAAGTGGGGTGTAACAAATTCTTCCTTTAAGTAAGATGCTTAAAGTTAGAAACGAAACGATAGGCTCGGAGGGGTGTACTAGGGGTTTCGTGTACTAAAAATGAGTACAACGCTAAGGTGTGGGAAAAATTAATTGACTTTACTAGCCAAGTAATATGACTTAAATGGTCAAGTAATTATGATACGGGTTTAACACAAGGGTGATACTAATGCCTCTTATCATGTAGTAAATGCAACCACACGAATGTAGTCTCACTAGCGGTCTCGGGATGCATCACTAACGCAAGTTCTAGAATCTAAATGCTACCGGTACACTCATAAGCACTAATAGTAAATGCTTTTCCTATCAAATCTAAAGGCGAACCTCACATATTTGGGTGGAAAATTTTTCTGAATAGTACGGTTTTATGCTAGTCATACAATCTCCTATCCATGAGACGCTTGCTATGGCTAAAGTTTCACTCCTAAATGTTGTAAAAAATTTTAAATTTGGCGCTAAAATTACACTAACAAATATTTCTCATAGTTTTATTACACATCTACCATCAAACAAACAAACTCAATCGAAAGTGTATCTGTAAGGTATCATCATTTTACCCTCCCCCTTACACTTAGGATGAACATTGTCCACAATGTTCAAGTAAAGAATGTAAAAGTGAAATAAGTTAAAAGAATGAAATCAAATACTCCCCTGATTCGCTCGGTATGGATAATAAGGTGGTCAGGTTAGATCTTCCTCCAAGAAAATGAACTATCAAAGCTTCCCTTCCAGAATATAAATCATCTTCTTGTCATACATAACCTGTAAAACCTGAGAAAACAGACAAGGCAACCTCGCATAAAATCGGCGGCAATCTATATATGCTAATAAAACCTAGAAAACAAAATAAGATATAATGCTTGTGGAATGATGTTTGCAGATTTCCTGGAGATTATAAAACTAATAATTCAACAAAAACTTTAAGACTCCGTTAGGAAAACAAAACTGGTAAAATTTCCAGATTTTTACACATGACGCCGTCAGGAGTTAATTCCTGATGTCGTCAAAAGTGATCTGCAGAAATCTTTCGTTAAGTTTCCGGAAAATTTCTAGAAAAACTTATGTCCTACTTCCTGGAAAATCCTGCAAAACATCATTATGACTCGATATAAGGATTTTACTCTAACAGTTACTAATATACATGTTCATTTAATATTGTGGAGAATCATTATCAATTTCGTTCTTATAAACAAATTTAGGGTTTCCCCTTAAACTTATCTTTTGCAAAAATACTTTTGGATGAAGTTAAGACTAAGCCAAACAAAAAAGTAAAGTATTTTCACTATTTTAGTTTTGAAACATGATCTACCAACAATAAAAATAAAGCATGCATACGGAAGCAAATAACAAACAAACAAAAATAAAAATCACACAAAACATGGGTTGCCTCCCAAGAAGCGCTTTTCTTTATTTACGAGTCTTGTAGCTAGACTCAAGGTCATGGGTTACTATGTGACCTCATCATTGGTTTCACTTTCTAGGTCATCTCCTATAGCAGTTTTGTATTCCGGACCTAGTTGCAAGCATTCCTTGTAGAAACCAAGCATCCTATTCTTCACATACTCTACTCCTCTACGTCTATCCTCATCATTCCTATAATAAGCCGCTTGTTTGTGCTCCTTCTCTATACTAGATAGGAGGCGGTACTGCTCAATCTTATAGGGCATTTGGTAGGCAATCTCATCATTCTTCTCCTTGAACCTAACTATTCCTAAAGTCGGATCATAACTCATCTTAGTGGCCTCAACAAATGGTTTTCCGAATACTACTTGGCTTA
The DNA here is from genome assembly GCA_030686995.1 of Artemisia argyi. Classification (NCBI taxonomy): domain Eukaryota; kingdom Viridiplantae; phylum Streptophyta; class Magnoliopsida; order Asterales; family Asteraceae; genus Artemisia; species Artemisia argyi. The sequence goes on from JARVZY010009742.1 coordinate 10,899, forward strand.
GGAAATCATCTATCACCGGACAAGTATCTTCTACTATCATAAAATCGATCTCATAAGTGAAATTACCTATAATCACATGCAATCCCTTCACTCTTCCTACAAAATTACTTATCAAATTCTTATTGGGCATCATCCTATAACCAAGTTGTTTCTTCATCACCCAATTATAATAAGTCCTAGTCATGATGTTTATAGGAGATCTAGGATCGATATAAGCTTTCCATATATGCATATGCCCGATGTTGCATGGTATGTTGATGTTAGTGGGGTCTCCCATTTTGATAAGGGGTGTGCCAAGAATATATGGTGTCTCGGGGCCATCGAATAAATCCTTATGATATTCCCGTTCTTCCTTGGTGGGCAACTTATCAAAATACTCTTCTACAGTCTCTAATCCCTCTAACTCTTTTCCCTTATTAACCTCAACTTCCCTAATTTCATCCCTAGTCTCGGTTTCTACTTCAACTTCATCTTTGTCACTTTCTTCTATATCCTTATCTATTGGCTTAATGGTGACAACATTGACAAAGTGGACATGTTTGGATGATGAGGGGTCCTTAGTTTGGATTCCGTTATTGGCGTCTCTAGTGTCCTTCCTAGGTGTAGTTAACGCTTGGTTATTGAGGGCTTTCAAAAGGTTGTCAATCTTGTTGGTCATCTCCGTTTGTTGTTGGTTGAATTCGGTTTCAAACCTAGCCATGCGAGCCTCTTGAGATGCCATGAACTTAGACATCAATCCTTCAAGATTGTTGGCACTACCATAGTTTTTAGAAGGATTGTTGTTGAAAGTACGGTTGGAGGGTGGACCGTTTGGTTGATAACGATTAGACGGATTGGAAGAATTAGCTTGATTTTGTTTCCACCTAAGGTTTGGGTGATTTTTCCAAGAGGGGTTGTAGGAATCACAATAAGGGTTTGGCTCGGGTTTGAAAGTGTACCACTTATCTCCCGCTTTGTCGGTACGCGAGGATGCGTAGTCCGCAAAAGCTGTTCCGGGGAGTTCCACACAATCACGAGTGTCATGGGGACCACTACATAATTCGCATGAAGAAGTGATTTTGTTCACTTGGCTTGAAGGCTTAGGAGCTTCGTAAGATTTCATGAGAAACTTGACTTGGTCCTTAAGTTCCATGATCCTACGTTCGGGAGTGCTAGAATTGTTCGAAGGCAAAGATATTGCCTTGACCGTTTTGTTCAAATCACAGGGATCATTCCAACTTTCGTTGTCATAGAGAGCAAGATCTTCTATGAGTTCCCATGATTGTTCCGCACTTAGATCACGTAGCCTACCACCGGCCGATTGGTCAATGGCTCGCCTTGTGGAGAGATCGATATGGTCATAGAAGATTTGGACTTGGAGCCAAAGATCTATGCCATGATGAGGGACTTTTTGGAGTAAGTCCTTGAATCGAGTCCATGCTTCATATAGAGTTTCACCTTGACGTTGTTGGAACATCAAGATATCATTTCTAAGCTTAGTAGTTCTCCCCGGTGGGAAAAATTGAGCAAGGAAACGAGTGGTGAGATCATCCCATGAGGTGATGGATCCCGCGGGTAAACGTTCAAGCCATTGACTAGCTTGATCACGTAGAGAGAATTGGAATAGGCGTAATCGGGTTGACTCTCTAGTTGTAACATCAAGGTCTATGGAATCTACGATTTTAAGGAAGTCCTTGAGATGTTGATTTGGATCTTCGGAACGAAGTCCATGGAATGCACATCCGCTTTGCACCAACCAGATGGTGTCGGATCGCAAGGGGGTCACATTGGCTCCTTGGGTGAGCTCAATGGTGTTTCGGTAGCCTTGGTGGCTAGGTCAGGAGTACTCTCCTAGGGTTCGGGGCCTAAGAGGTTGGTTAGCTAGTGGTGGGTTTTGTTGGTGGTCTTGTTGTGGTGGGATGATGGGTTCAAAGATGTTACCATCATCCATGATGTCGGATGGCGAAGAGTTACAAATAAAAACATGAAGAAATAAGATAGACTAAAGAGAACCTAAAAATAAAAATAAAATCTTACTAGAAAGGAATCTAGCAAGTAGAACTAATAAAAAGAGATTCTAACCTAGACAATAACTATTCCCCGGGCTGCGGCGCCAAAAACTTGATGCGTAGGGATTGAACCAGGCTTTACCTCTCGAGGGATCTTGAGAAGCTTAAAACCGCCACCAGGCAGTGTACCTATTCGATGTAGTATAGTATAATGACCAGTACCGAGGGATTGATCGTTCAGCTAAGATTAGAAAACCTAAAGACTAGGTCTAGAGACGAGCGATGATTCTTATTGTATTTTTTATATTTTATGAAAGCAAATAAAAATCTCGGGTTTGAAGGATTTGGGCGGAATTAGTTGCTAGTCAACTAACTCAATTACTAAGATGCAATCAAAATAAAATACTAAAAATGAAAATAAACTAAATTAAACTAGAGGTGTGAGCAATATATGGGAGAATTGTATTTACTTAGATTTCACTACTCCCTATATATCTTTTACAGGTTAATTACTTGTTACAGTTGCGTGGATGACGGATTGTATTCCTTTATACCATTCATGGGGTGGCGTACTTACTTCCTCAATCCTATAAGCGCCTACTTCACTCCTATGTCGAGCCGGCTAAGAAGCTCCTAACATGGGATCACTAGAATTTGCTCATGCATTAAATACAACCAATAAAACCTAGTACACATCGGTTCATATTTCTTAAGACGTTCAAGCATGTTACATAATGGAGATCTGCCAGTTTTCTTAAGCCTAACATTGAAATCATTCATCCATTACAACTATAAACAAGCAATCAACCTATAATTAACATCTAGGTTTCATTACATCTAAGCAAACACAAGATAGATCTAGCCTAGCATGTTATAATCAAGACAAGGATAAGATATATTCAAACAACACATAGACATATTGAATGAATTAAGAGAAGACTTATCTCAATTGAACATGAAAGGTTTCAAGGGATAAAAACCCTTGAAAATACTGTAAAATACGACATAGGGTTTACAAAGTTCGGCCCTACTATTCTCCACACAAGTTCCTCCCTTATGAATGAAAAATAGAAAAGTATATATAGATTTTGAAGGGTGACGGTGTCAAGAACAAACTTCTGACGCCGTCATCTTGCCGCCAAATAATTTCTCGGAATGCTTAGATCTGGGTCTGACGCCGTCATGTGTATTCCAATTGCAGGCCGTCACAACATTAACTCTTGACGCCCTTCTTGTGACGCCTTCAGGTTTTCACTGGGTCGTCACGGATTTTACTCTTGACGCCGTCAGGTTATTCTTCTTTACGCCGTCAGGTACTGTTCTCAGCATGGAAAATTAAGTCTTTGCCGTTTTCTTCACTTTTATGCTCCAAAAACGTCCAAAATGCTTCCTTTTCCAGAATTCACTCTCAAAGTACCTAAAATCACAAAAGGAACGATTTAGGGCAATATTTGATCAAATAAATTCAATTCCGAGCTTAAATGACCCCCTAAAAGTGGTTCATTTTTCGCCTCATCAACAAGCCATAATGATAACATATCAATCAAATGAAATAGTAAATATTGAAATGTTAATACCCTTGTGTACTAGTTTATGATTCATCAATGATCGGTGCATCAAAGTCTGTGAACTGTGGTTCTGGTCTTTTGAAGAAGCTGACGGGAAATGAAGGTCTGACACCGATATAAATTTTCAATCGTCTGATCTGTTCCCTGCGAAATAACCTTTCTTCTATTTTCATGACAAAGTTTCAAACTTGTCTTTTGGAACTGGATTTCCACCTTGGAGTTTCACCTTTTGATATCTTTCTCCGATCATCATTCAACCTTTTGACTAACCCATCACGAACGGTTTTGAGCGTAACATCACAGAACTTGTGTATCTCATCGAGCCTCATGTAACTTAGTTGCTTTTTGCTGTTGAGGTAGGTGAAACCAAATGAAGGTTTTTGGATGAGTGTATACTATGACATTTGATTGATTCTTTCAAATGAGAGTTGTGGCTTAGTCAAATTGATCTTCTGTTGGTAACTTTCCACTCCAAGCTGAAGATCTTCCACTCTTTCTTGAACTATCAATCGTCGGATGAAGAGAAGTAGAGATGAAATGAAGTTGTATTGTGTTTCAGTTTCGAATCCACGCATTCTTCCTTGAACTTTTTCTAGATACATGTCTTCAATGTCATTTAGATAAATATCGGGAAAGTCTGCTTCAGAGAATTTGTACTTCTTTTCATCTTGCCTTTTAACGACAATCTCATTCATGAACAGTTGAACCTTTTCGACTCTTGAATCTCCAACATAGCTATGATCTTTGATTTATGCTTCACATTCTCTAATGACTTGATTTCCAACCTATGAGTGTAACCGAGTCGACGACGTTCAGGCCAGTGCTGAATCCCGTGTAAGGCATCTCTGTCGTAAGATACAATAGAGTTGCTAAATACTGGAGTTGATTCTTCAATCGCTGGAACATCGTATCTTGCGGCTGGCACTGAGATAGTTAAAGATGAAGCATATTTCTGTTTGGATTTTTCTTGAGTGAGTTGGAGGTTACGAAGATCTTTGTTGAAGAAGAAGCGATAAGGTATCTTCGGTTTTTCTGGAAATCCTTGCAGAGGTAATGGCTTGGTCCAGTCAGTGAAGTAAGGCTTGTCGGGTTTACCTGAATCGATGTCGAAATTCGCTTCAGGATTTAGCCAGTCAAACTTACCAGACATTGCACTAGCTATATTCTGCATGTGAAATTCAAGTTCCATCTTGTTTCCAGATCTAGTCTTAAGGAATTCCTGTGCATCCTTATTGATTCTTCTTAACTCAGCCTTAGTAAGTTTCTTAATTTGAAGATCTGCCATTATACTCTGAGTATATTGCAGTGTATTGCCCGGGAGTGGTTCTTCATTTTCGAGAGGAGGTTAAGCCTTGACCAAATCAGTCAACCAGTCTTCTTGTGGTGTGTCGTCATTGTCTATCCATAAGTGACGTCTCCTTTTCTTTGACCTTTTAGACTTGGATGTAGTATCCTTGTCTTGAGCTTTTGAGGTTGATGATGGTCCAGGTTGAGAATCAGGAATTGGAGAGGCACGGTAGTCAGTGTCGGGTTGTCCTTCATAATCATCAGTTGGTTGCATTAGATTTTCTTCCTGATCTGTAGGACCTTGACCAGAAGCTGAAGTATGTTGCTGATTTCCAGGAGGAGTAGAATCCTTTTGTGGTTGTTGAGAAGATGATGGACCGGTTCCAGACTTGTGTTTCTTACCTTTTGAGTTCGGGTCCGGGTCGTCATCTTTCCTTGACCTCTTCAGGGATCCAACAGCTTTTTTGCATGACTCTTTAGACAAGTTGGCAGTAATGGCATCGACAACGGCTTTTTCTTCAGGTGTCTGCGTGGTTTTGTAGGCAACTTTGTTGTAGAGTTGAGCAAGCAAGTCATCGAATGATGGTTCAGAGATGGTTGGAGTTGGTGTAGAAGCTTTTGTAGGGTGAAGCGTGAATGGTGTTGTTGACAACATTTGCTTTACAACACTTCTAATCATGTGCTCCAAGTTATCCTTAATTGGTGCAACAAGACTTGTTACTTCAGGAGTGACAATATCAACCAGATTCTCAGTAAGGTAATCTAGTGTGAAAGTCCTGATGAGTCCTGTCAAGTCTGCTTTCATGAACTTATCGATTTACAGCTTTGCCTCCTGAAAATCTTCAACTTGCTTAGCAAGATTAGTAACCATGGTTGTGAGACTGTTGACTTGCTCCTGAAGATCAACTGGTTTTGTCGGTTCATTGATTGATTGTTGTTTAGATGCGGTTTCAGAGGGTGTAGGAGATGAATGTTCCGGTGATGATTCAGATGACGACTCATTGTGGGAGCTTTAAGAAGAAGCCTGAGGAGTCGGATCCTTTGGTGGAGAGTCTTTAGGAGGTGGAGGTTGCTATGAAGATGTCTGCTTAGATTGAGAAGATGACTGAAGGAATATGTTGGTGTCGAATGCTTCCTTTTCTTCATTTTCCTTTCTTCTACGTTCCTCTTCTTCCTGTGCAAGAAACTCTGGTGTGGTGAAAGGATCAAACCCCTGATCCAAGGCAATGTTCTCCTGTTCATCAACATTCTCCTCAACATTTGCAGTTTCCGTCAAAGTGATGTTGCCATCTGCATCTTTGTCCCCTTTTTTGTCACTGGGTTGTAACGTTGGTTCTAAAGTGGTAGACATAATGGGAGGAACGGTGCTGCTAGTCATGCCTTCATGCTCTGGTTGATTGACAGGTGGTGATGAAGGTTGAGGATGAAGTCGGCTGAGGAGTGATGCTTCCCTCTGATCTTTGAGAAATTTCTTCTCTTCGGCTCTCTTCGGCCCGTGTGTCAACAACTATACTTTTCAATTTTCTTTTATCGACCAATTGTTCAACGATTGGTTCGTCTTCTTCATCATCATTGGGTTCATTGATCGTGATCCCTTGCCTTTTTCTTTTATCTGCTTCAAAGGTTTCTAAACTTTGTTGTATTGCAATTTCCGTTTCGGGAAATGCTTCTTCAAGTACTCTTACTCTTCGTTCAAAGTCTGCCTCTTCTTCTTCAGATTCTGTGTCAAACTCAGAGTCGCTTTCAGAGGGTGGCGGTGTAGGTTCATCTCGAAGAGCGCGCTTTAGTGTTACCTTCTTCCTTGGCTTAGTTGCAGGCTTAGGTTTGGGTGTAGGTTTCGGTTTGGTGGAAGGTTTAGTTTTGGGAGTAGCCTTTGACTTTGATTGCAGTGAGCCAGTGGTGCTACTAGTACTCCCAGATTTCACACCTCCTTTACTTCGAGTCTGTATGGTAGTTTCTTCCTGAATCCCTTTAAAAGCATTATCGTAGAATTCATAGCTTGGACATTTCCTGATATTTTATCAAGAAAGTACTCAAGAAGCCTCTTTCCTTTTTGCTTTGTAGAAGATGTGGTCATTTTGACAAAAGAAATGGTGAAGTCGTCCTCTAAGAGGTTCTTTGGCTCATTTGGATCTCCCATTCTTTTGATGAATTCCGGTGTATCTTTGCAAAAATGCTCAATGATTAGCTTAGTGAATCTTATGAACAGGATCATAGTCTTTTCTCGTTCGGTTTGAATGTTGTAGACTAGATTGTTCATTATGGGAATTGCAAAGTCAATCGGTATCATACTGACCATTCCCCAGAACACTTGTAGATGCTCAAGTCTGGGATGTTCGTGACCACTTTTTCTTCCTGATATTGAACGTACGACCAACATATAGAAAGTTCTCCAAGGATGAGGCATGTTCTTTGCATTGAATCTGGAGTGCTTGATAAGAGGTAAGTCGTCTTGAACATCGTATCCTAGGTCAATGAAGTAATCCAGGAGATCCAGTTCAGGCAACATTGGAACAAATTCATTCTCAGTCTGAGGTAGAAGGAAGATTGTACGAAGGACTTTGTGATCTACAGTGTAGACTTGTCGATCCAGCGTAACATTGAAAGACTCATCATCTAAGTTAACCTTTGTTGTAAGCCAGAACTGATGAAGGTAGAACACAGGAACTGAAGTAGATCTGTCGAGCAGATGCTTGCATGGATGTGCAAGGAGAATATCTTTGACAATCTTGCACGAGTTCTCAGGAATTCTCAATTTATCGAAGTCAACTCGAGGATTGTTTCTACCAATGGTGACGCTGTAGTCAGCAGGGATGATGTCATTCAGTGTGAGCATCGGAAGAGTTTGTTCAGGGACATTCTCGTTACGTTTAGCCATGTTAATCTGATAAACATTATCATAAACCAAACATCCAGATTTGTTACTCATTAGCACAATCACAAGTTTGATTACAGATAAACATTTAGAATCATTTAAGCACGGATGGTTCAATTATTATATGTAAAGTGACGAATGAAGTATACTTAGATAATTTTAGAATCATGAAATCAAGCATAGAGTGCTCATACATTCACATAAGCACTAATATCATCCAAGACATGATTACATCACACGTTACATCAAATAATACTCATCAGCACAATTACATGTTTTCGAAATTACAACATGCCATGATCTCGAAATTTTACGTTAAGACCAATTTTTCGCAAACATAAAAATCCTTGTTTTCGAAAAAATTTCTTAACATGATCTCGAAAGTCAGTCATAAGAGGAAGAGTTTCGCAAACGTGCATAATGAAAATTTTCGAAAACATTTCCAAGTGTGTTCTCGATAAATATTTTATCGAGAACATACTCTTTTGAAATATTTTCGCAAATATTTGCGATTGCGAAAATTTTCCTCATATGTGATCATGAAAAAATTGAGAAGTGATGAATTTCCTTCGCAATCACATTTGAATAGGTCTTCTCGAAAGAAATTTCAAAGCATTTTCGCGAAAACAAATGATGTTTTCGAAAATACAAGACTTTGAAAGCTTTTTCGCAAACACTTGTCAAAATGAGTTCTCGAAAGAATTCCACCATTCTCAGGTGATTGCAAAAATGTATTTTCGAAAAAATTCTTTTACAAGAATTTCGAAATCTTGTTGACGTACTTTTCTTGAGCAATGTAGAATATCCAAAGGTTGAGACCTGTTGTATGGGTTGAAAAACAACTATTAGATACACAAAATTATCACACATACAACATTTTCGAAACATGGGCATGAATACGTTTTCGAGAATCAAAAGAACATGCAACCTCTTATCATTTCTATGTATTGTGAATCAATTATCATGCATAGGAACAAGTTAAGCACAAATAATATGCCATATAAACACCACACGAGAAATACCCAATATGAACAAAAACCCTAATAATCAAGTTTAATGCAACCGTGTACTAAGTCACAATTAAAGTGACTCAAGATGTTATAAGCACTGAAAACAACATAACCCACCAAGAAAAACAACAACACATATCATAAATCAATAAAACTGTCACAACTCGTAATTTCATGTCCTTTTTCAAACGTCGAAATTTCATTTTTCATTTCGGGAAGTTACTATTCACTTTCACTATTCATCTCTGAAATTTTTATTTCATATTCTCTTAAGTTAAACTATTTTAACGATAATCCGAGAGTTTGGCACTCGACGGATCATTTCTGCAAAAATCACGAAGCCGTGTCCGAGATTTACTTTCGTGTTTAAACGTCGTTCCAGCATCCCGATATGTCTATAAAACATTATAAACGATAGAAATATGATTTTCTCTCATTTTACGACAATTTTAAAAGTTTTGGAATTTTACGTTTTTCAGTTCAGTGTTTTACGCGAATTACGCGTTTTTAACCCGCGTTTCCAGTTTTAACAGCGTTTAAGCAACCCGATGGAATTTACCATTCATTTTATATTTTATTATGGAGTATTTTGACAAGTTTAGTCATTCTTTCAAGTTTCATATTTTTACGATACCCGAATTTACGTTTCGCGATTTAAAACTTTACGTTTAGCGATTAACGGAACCAAAACCGACTTCGTGAACCAAATAACACCAAGCTTACTACACACTCATCCCAATCCAACCATGTGCCGCATCACCATGTGACTTCAACTTGACCAAGTAATTACCAAAATGCCATCAAGATTAGATATTTGTTAAGTTTTTCTTTCATTTCACAAAAATCAACTAAAAATTTCATCTCTTTCTCTCCTCCCTTTTTGTGGATCGGCCAAACAAGAACACCATCAATAATCCATGGATTTTTCAAGATCAAGTTATAATCAAGCTCTATTTTCATTCCTTGTTAAGGTTTTGTGATAAAAACCTAGGTTTCTTAATCTATTTCTCATCAAACTTCATATATATTCAAGTAAGCTTCAAGTGTTATTTTTCATCATCTATTACCTTCATTTCATTAGTAACATGTTGTATTTTCAAGATATATTGGTTAAATATGCAAGTAGTTATGTTATATATACCACTTTTCAAGTATTTCTTAATTATTATGAGATTATAATTAACCTATGATTATCCCCATGAAACCCACCAAGGTTGGTGATGTTTAGGAACTGTTGGGATCATAGTTTTACTATTTTATGAAGTCTCGGTCATTTGTAATGATAGGTTGCTTAAGTTATTTATTACTTACAATATTGGTTAAGTTACATGTTTACTAGGCCTAAGTAATATGATCCATGGGCTTGAAGCCCACACGTTTTCATGTAAGGATGGAGTAGGAGTGTTGCCCTAGCTCTTTTCCTATAAATACTAGTCTTAGGCCTCATTTGTATTTGGTTGGTTATGTGAAATATTAAGGAAACTCTTGCAATTCTAATTCTCTAAATTCTCATAATCATCCCATTCTCATTCTCATCTCATTTCTATCTATATTGTGCTTGTGTTTACTCAATGATGACCTAACAAGTGGTATCATTCGCCATATGAAGGTGTAGCTTTTATTTTTCATTGATTTTATTCTTAAACTTGTTCTTTATATTCGGTTTTTTAGTAAAATATTAGTACTTTCTTGATTGTTACTTGGTTTTTATCACATATTTGCATACAAACTTGTGCTAAAAATCAAAACAAACAAAAAAGTTCCAATTTTTTTCTTAAAAAATTCGAATAGGGTTTTGTACTATTTTTCGCAATTGTTTTGAAATTTTAAAAAATTCTTAAAGTTTTCAACTTTCTTAAAGATCTCTTCATTTTACACATAAAAGTACAAGAATCTTGAAATAAAAACGAGTTTTTGGATTGCTTTCTTTGAAAAACAAAATCTACCAAGTTATCGAAATCTTTCATTGGTACCATTTCGAGATTTTTCTCTAAGTGCACTACCTCGACTTCGTTTGTGTGGACTCGGTATTTTCTTTCTTGTATAAGAAAGTTAAGTACTTCGACGTTTGGGAAAGTTTTCGAAATTGTATAATTTCGAAAACTGTTTTTATCGTAACTTGGTGATTTTTTCGAAAACTTACTATTTTTCGAAATCACACAAGTTATCGCAAACTTACCTAAGTTTCGAAATCCTACTATTTCGCAAACATAAGAAGTTTCGCAAAAACTTGTTTGTTGTCGAAATCTCAAGTTTTTTCGAAAACCTGCTAAGTTTCGCAAATCTTGAATTTTCGAAAACCTGCTAAGTATCGCAATCATTGATTTTCGAAAACCAGACAAGTTTCGCAATCCCTGTTGATCAAGGTTTCGCAATCTGAAGTTGTGCTAAGTTTTTCGATACTTGGTTAATTCTACACTTTCTACAAGATCCATTTCTACACAAGTGTTCTAAGATGTCTCAACCACCTAATCATTACTTCCCTCATATTCAGCAATCTCAAAATCAGCAGTATCAGCAACATCAACATCAGCAGTATCAGCAACAACAATACCTTCCGCACCAAATGAATCAACAACCGTCTCAAAAACAAACATACAATCCACTACATCATTACCTGATGATGCAACAACATCAGATCATTCCTCAACAACAACCATATCAAGTGCCACAACAAAACACTCAGTTTTCCTCCAAACAACCTCACTGGTTTGACAGAATGTGTGAAGTTATTACAACTCAACAATCCCGACATGAGGCAGGATCACTTGAAACACCTCCAATGCTTACACCTGGGAACTATGTTCAATGGTCAAGTAGATTCTTACGATTTGTTGAGCTAAAGAAACCTCATGGGAAATACTTGAAGCAAGTGATACTTGAAGGACCATTTGAGTGGCCAACTAGATTTGAAGCTGGTGATCCACATGCTGATCCTCCACGTCCTCCTGGTGATAGACCCCTTCCAGAATCTGCACTCACTGAAGAACAGAAACTACATCGTGAAGCTGATCAGTATGCAATGGCTTATATACTTCAAGGTATACCTAATCCAATCTATCGAAGTGTCGATGCTCAGAAAACAGCCAAAGCTATGTGGGAACACGTTCATCTCCTTATGGAAGGCACTCAATTGAACAAAGATGACATGGAATCCAAGCTTTACATGGAATACATTGACATCACAATTGAACCTGGAGAGTCACTTGAATCCTACTATCATCGTTTCACAAATGTGGTCAATGATCTGGAACGTCACAAAATCACAGTACCAAGGATCGCTGTGAACTCCAAATTTGTTGGTAGTCTTGGCCCTGATTGGCATAAATATGTGACATTTGTTCGTCAAACAAAGAATTTGCATGATGCTCCATATGGTTTGTTGTATGATTTTCTGAAACACCATGAACCTGAAGTGGAAAAAGATCGAGCTCTACGAGGAGGATACACACCAACTTCTACACCAAATTCTTTGGCTCTCGTAGCTCAGTCTCCCTACACTCCACCACCAATGTCTAATCATGCATATGTTCAAGAGCAGAACTACTTCAGTTATCCACAATCTTCCACCTCGAACCAAATGGTCCCTTATGATTCATCTCTACAGAATGCTTCTACTCAACTTGTTCCGTTAAACAACAATGATGTTGTGTACTACTCCAACTCCAATGACGATGACGATGATGACTTTAATACGTTGAATCAGGGACTTGCTCTTATTGCTCGTGCTTTTAGCAAATTCTCCAACAAAACAAACAACCGTCAACGTTCATCTTCTAACACAAGGAATCAAGCTGTTGTCAATGATGGAAGAGTGGAAATTCAGAATCGTAACTATGGTCGATCTGGTTCAGGAAGTTATTCAGGAAATTATGGGAATGGTCAGAGGTTTAGTAACAATGGAGGGTTCAACAACAACTCAGGATCTTCTCAACAAAGGTCTGAACCAGTTGCAACAAGGAACTCCAACTC